>JAVTVY010050031.1:0-23736 GCA_036873755.1 Hanleya hanleyi | reverse complement strand
GAACAAGTAGTTCATCACATGACTCGAAAATGCATTCTCAAATGCGGGAGACCAAAGCGACTCTAATGTAAACTGGTGACATTTTTGAATCTCCAATCTCAAAGCGAGGCAGCATGACATCACTCGCTCGACCGGGACTATTCATTCTTAAAGAGAGCCGTGTCTACACGCGAACTACTTCCTGTATTAGATAACTCGCTTTCACGGCCAAGTATACATACCGACAATAATTTGTTCGCGATTGATATGCTCCGAAACGGAAAGAGTCATTTCCAAATTATATAGCCCACGTTATGCTCAGCAATTCGCTTCTAGCTCGGCGGAGTCAGCAGGTCAATGACAAGCCGGATACAGAGGTGAAAATCACACGCCGCCTACTCACCCCCAAATTTTGGGGGGATGGCTCCCATTTACCCGTGAGACTCTTTCTCGCAGTAGGGAGTCTCGCGAGACGAGAATGTCGAAAACGGCGAGTTACGTTGGGGTTACGTCGGTAGACTTTAGCTGATTGGCTGACGAAGTCACGTGGTATTGCTTTATGGAAATTCCCTCCTGCAATTGCCGAAAGTAGGCTGAACATGGATACACACGATCCCAGGGTCAGTCTTACCCAACCTCCCCACAGCGCATGCTCCATTTCGCAGGCTCCATTACCATCCCTGCCACCAATAGCGGAAGTTGACCTTTACTACGTTGCTATGACGTATAGGGAAAACCAACCAACGCACGGTTCAGTTTGAATCCAGCCGAACAACTCCTTTAGTGTCGCACATGAGCGAACTACTTTTCATATGCTCTGTCCAGATAAACAGGGAAAATTATCTCCAGATAATTCGTTTTAACGCTAGGCCAACAGAGGTATTATGCAGACATGAAAAGTAATCGAAATGTTCGGTATACATCTATTTTACTATATATGATGTCACTTCCGGCGATGTGCGCGAAGGCCCCGAATCCGGTCCAAAAATCTGACTGGTGGCTGGGATGTTATTAGACCCCCAGCGAGGTGGTTGAGTCTTACCGCGTATAGATGACCGAGATGGTTACAGGTTGTTGCTTGCTGGTCTCAACTACGCGACACTACGGAGTTAATCGTTTCCGGAATTGAATATCAGGCAGGCCAAAATCCAGTCCATCATTTTTGAAAACTGTACGGGTGCTATAAATCGCACTCCTCAAATACGCAAGGAGTGCAAATCACACTCCTCGAAACCACACTCCTCAAATATTTGAGGAGAGCGTTGTACAGGTTATGACTTTCATCATACTACATTTGTATTGTATTTTTCAAAGTAGCAGTTCAATTTTCTGTATCATTCTGGAGTTGAGATCGACTTAAAGCAAAACTGAACTCTTACTCATGTTCTGCATGCTGCATTATTATCAGTTTTAAATGCATTATTATCAGTTTTAACAAGAATGACATGTTTAAGTTCTCTTATAGCTAAGCTGTGCTGATCATGAAGCTTCTACATGTGTATGTAAGTCAAGTGTGCTGAAAACTGATCTTCTGGTAATAAAAGAAACTGCAAAGTAAAGAAAGTTCTGTGTTGGTTTTTTTTTATGTATGCCTGTTTATAGCTAAATTGGTGCCGCTCATGATATTAACTTGACAACCCCACTTTTAGCATAATGCATTTTCCATTTAACCTTTGACCTACTGTCCTATGCAAGTATGACCAAAACTGGACCCTACCACTTTATTCACAGGGGAGATGATTTCAAATTTGACAGGTGCCAATTTCCAGGTTTACTATTGGATATGAAGTTATCCAGCTGAGCTAATAAAAACTTAAGTTCACAAACCAGAAGTTAGAACAAAATCCAAATTATAGGTCTTTATTTCAGATATAGCAATAGGTACATGTAAATCTATTGAATCTGGCAAATCGAGGGCTTGCTAAATTACAATTTACATTTCTAAATGTAACAAACGGCTTTGATAAATCAGTTTCCGCTTTGAATCTGGCAGATTCAGGACTAAGACTTACTTGCCAAGTTACATTTCTGAACAACTATCTGTATAATAAATCAACTGCTAATTCATCTGTTACCAAAACTGCTTCCTCTAAGTCATCAGGATCTGTATTATCAGAACTCGCAGTACTTAAATGATCATCACTTTCATCATCTGAGCTAGTTTCCAAACTAGTTTCCACCTCAGATTCTGACTCAGAGTCATTGCTACTGTCTGTGTCAGAGTCATCTGGACGTTTTCTCTTTCTACCCACCTGGCCCAGTACATTCACTACATTTTTCTCTAACTGTAACTTTCTACGTTTCTTACAGTAACTATCAAGAGCACTATCAATGATAGATTTGCGTTCAGATTCGGTAAAGGAGTTATGGTTACATCTGATTAACAAAAGGTCATCCAACGTGTCTTCCCTTAAACCTAGTCGCCTGTCCGACAAAATACACGTCAAGTGGCTAAAGCCACGCTCGACAACACTGTTCGATGGACCCAAACAGAGAACAATTTCTGCCAATAAACATACATTTGGAAACTGCTTTCTCCTATACCCAAAAATATTTCTCCACAGTTTCTTGGTTTTCACACCATGATAAAAGTGTTTCACAACATGATTAAGGTCCTTCCACTCCATTTTCAGTCGAGAGCGGTCAAATCCCCCAGCCCCAAGTGTCACCGAGAAATGATCTGCCAAAAATAACAGAGAATCTATTTCTGATTTAGTGTCACACCAGTTAGAAGGATCAATCCATTTCATGTGCTTGTAAATATCATCTTTGAATGACCCAAATCGAGTGTCCAAACATTCATTTATATATGGAATTGATTTAGCTTTAATGTCATCTGCTGCTTTCTTCGCAGTGGATATGTGCGTTATTCCACCACACGTTAGAGGTACATATTCTCTGTTCTGTGGCTTCCTCCCTGTATGTCCTTTCTTTATCATTTTGCATCGAAGTTTTCCCGGCCTTGCATCTGTCTGTTTTCTACCACGTGTTGTAGCTGTAATTGGTAGCTGATCTTCTGTTCCCTCATCGTCATCATCAGAGTTCACTAGAAGTGGGAAAATCCCCTTCAGAGTGTCATCCGTTGTCAAGATGTCCGTGTTTCTGTTTTTCGTCTTCTCAACAGCTGGAAGCACTGCGGCTGCATGGAGCTGATCCTTCTCCAGCGCGAGTGAGAACTTGGCAACATTGTCAAGGATCTCTTTGTAAGTGCAGCACAGGCGAAGAAAGGTGTAGTTCCTCAACTTGGTCAGGATACCTTCAAGCTTCGGTTTCATATTTCTCATGTTTGGGTCAGTGCTGGCAATGCAGTTCTCCAGTACAAGGATTAGAACCACCCAGTTATTTAGTAGGCGTTTCAGTCCGTGGCGTTGATGATTTAAAAATCTCGTACCATGAACCTTTGGGAACGTGTACACGGTCACATCCAGGACAGACCCCATTTTCATGAAGTGGGGCTTAAGCTTTCCCGATTGCTTGAAGAGATAATACAATCCAGTCATGAAGTCTTTGACCTCTTCAAAACCTTGATGCTTCATCAGGGCATCTTTCATGGCGAGTTCAGCACGATGAGAAACACAGTGTATCTTCAGTAGCCAATGGCGCTGATCCCGTTCTAGCCTGACTAACAGGCCATTGTAGATACCTGAATGAATACAAAATAAAACCTGGATTAAATTGAATTCTAATCTAAGCAGTAGCAGTGCACATGATCCAAACTCAACGAATCACATGATCTTTTCATTACATGAAAGAAATGCATCAAACAAAAGGTTGGTTCAAATAATAATTACAAAAATTAGAAAATAAAGAATCATTTCATTAATTGTTTAAACTCGTGTTATTTTATTTTCTTAAAACTGATTCAATATTCTTTTACATCAAGTTATGGAATATTAATTCTACAAAAAACAACTGGAGTCCGTGAAATTTCTTTTTTTCACTCGAACGAGAGTGGAAAATTTATACCATCCAAAACATGAAAGTCGTTAGTGTCACTTCAGGACCTAAGTCACAGTGGCCTTACAATGTATGTAACTAAAATTAAAAAGAGAAAAACTGATTGACTCACTGTCCGAGACCAAGGGTGAAGTAAGCCATTTTGTATTATTATAATTATTTTTTCTCTCTATCTCTCTACCAGTAATATGTGCTTATTTACCAGTATTTACAGATGCTCCATCTGATGTTGCAGACACCAGTAGTTCTGTGTACTTCTCCTTCGGTATTTTGATTTTTTGGTCCTCTCCGAATACATCGTCAATACATGTTTTAAGGGTCTCCGCGGTAGCATCTCCGTAAGAGTCGACATCCTGCAGGGCAACAACGTAGTAGAGTGGAACACCTTCTTTCACAACACGAATGAGCACAAGCTCTTTTTCATGTCCGGTTTTTCTAGCCTGCGATCCGTCACTCAGTAACGAAAAGGCATTTGTTGAACATAAGATCACGGCCAGTTTCTCTCTTATTGCATCAGCAATTTCATGGATGAATTCCCTGGCCTTATTTGAACTGTCAGTTCCTGAGATTAAATTCACACCGTTACACTTCTGTATTTTTACCATTGTCTTAAAGTTGGAAAGTGGCATTCCTTGCACTGCCAACAGATATGCAGTATTCAGAAGTTTTCGATAGGCATCTTTAGATAGGCGTTGAAATTCCGAATCGATGCGTGGCTGAGATGATGTAGGTCGTGGACGTTGTGAATTATCATTTTCCTCGCGATCAGAATCAGTTCCGATTGGACCCGGAGGCCCCTGCTCGAGATTTTCGTGACCTACGGCGACTTCATGGGCAACGGATGACAAGTGCCTGGTAACTGTGTATTTTGTAACAAAGTTTGATCCGCGGGCGTACTTAACTGCTTCAGTCTTTGCTTTGCCCTTGACACGCCGGTCTGCCATTATTCTATCAACGTGCTTAGCGCACAGTTTGCACCAAACCTGCCCCACCATTTCTCGGCCCCTGTCGTCAACCTCCGCAATATAACCAATGCAGCTGCCAATATTCCAATCTTTGAACGTCACAAGTTGTACGCTAGCGCCTGCCATCATAAAGGTTAAAACTGCAGCACTTCGCAACCAAACAAAATGGCGTGGTCATGCAGTGGCCCTTGTAGGAGAGCCATGGTACGTTAATCGTGATTGGTGCGTTTTGTGTCTTAGCCAATGAAACAGCCCGTAACATATCGCATATTATCTGCACTGTGTATTGTGTGTTACGTCACGGAAAGTTGTGAAGCCGCCCGAATCGACTGAAGAATTTCATCAGGCATTTCTAAAACATTCGTGTCCATGCAGGTCTGCTAATAAATTGCGCTTAATAACATTTTTTTTTTGTGGAAAATCGAGGAGTGCGATTATTCGCGCCTCTGTGGCCGCTTTTACGGGCGCTGAGGTGCGCGAGCGCGATCGCGCTCGTTAGAAATGATGGACTGAAAATCCTCACTTTTTCGGGAAACGAAAATGATGATCCTTTATGGCGATAAAATTTTACAAAAAACGAGTAGGTCGACCCCCCGTTTTTTTCGCCATTTTAAATTGTCCTTTGGACGGGAAACACTTTAACATACATACAAAGAAAATCATTTCGTACGTTTTCTCTGGGTTGCGGGTAGAATTTGACACATTTTCATATATTTTAAGGAGTTTTCCAGAAAAGTTGAAGAAGGTTTAAGAAGGATTGCACGTCTTTCATTTTCAATTTCAATAGCTCACTTGCCTCCTGGAATAATGGCATGAGTGTGCTCATTTGGAAAATATATAATTTTACAGGAGTTTTCTTAAAGATTTCACATATATTTAAGGCCGAAGACCCGAACCCATGTCTATTTTTAACCGCACATCATTTAGGTGTGGAATGCACCCTATACCAGCGCCGTTCGCTCCGTTGTTTCATGCGAACTCCTTCTACCCAGGTGAGAATAATTTCCACCCAGGTGAGAATAATTTCCACCCAGGTGAGAATAATTTCCACCCAGGCGAGAATAAATTCCATCCAGGTAATAATAATATCACCCAGTTGAAAATAATTTCCACCCAGGCGAAAATAATTTCCACACAGATGAGAATAATTTCCACCCAGGTGATAATAATATCACCCAGGTGATAATAATATCACCCAGGTGAAAATAATTTTCACCCAGGTGATAATAATATCCACCCAGGTGAGAATAATTTCCATCCTGGTGATAATAATATTACCCAGGTGAAAATAATTTCCACCCAGGTGAGAATAATTTCCACCCAGGTGATAATAATATCACCCAGGTGAAAATAATTTCCACCCAGGTGAAAATAATTTCCACCCAGGTGATAATAATATCACCCAGGTGAAAATAATTTCCGCCCAGGTGATAATAATATCCACCCAGGTGAGAATAATTTCCACCCATGTGATAATAATATCACCCAGGTGAAAATAATTTCCACCCAGGCGAGAATAATTTCCACCCAGGTGATAATAATATCACCCAGGTGAAAATAATTTCCACCTAGGTGATAATGCAAAAAAGAAAAATTCATAATTAAAAAAAAGTCAATGTCACTTATGAGCCACCGTAGCCACCGTAGATATTCACCTTTCTTCAACAACTCAGCAGGATACATATCATTTCACCACTTTTACACCGAAAGACACATATATCAATACATTTGCACCGAAAGAGACTCTATTTCAATATTTTTGCACAGGAAGACGACCGGGCGTTTGACCCTGTGAAAAACATAGGCATTGGCGTCTATCTACTTCAAATAACTCAGATGTTTTCCATGACTGATAGTTATGGGGAAAAAAGAAAGTATTGTTTACATTTGAAGCCGGCGACAATCTAACAATAAAGGCTCACCTGGTACTTTTGTTCGAGCGCTTTGGCCTCCTTCGACTGCAGCTCTTCATTGTAGGCCTTCGTCCACATTGGACACGGCTCATGCATCGCCAAGTACTGGTATTATGAAAATGATAACAATTAAACAAATACTTGATCACAGAGTATTCTTACCAGCTGTATCTATTGATAGTCAAATGCTAAATTAACAAGAGGTGTTCGGTTCAAACGAGTCTCTTCACTGTGTCTGTTACGTTTGTGAATCCCGAAGTAATTTTGTCGTCACAATGTGAAAGGTTTTTACCTGGTAAAGTATATATATATTTTTATTATTGAAATAATTATCCTAAAGAGATGTTAATATACATGATCATCAAACTGTAGGAGCGTACGGTCAGCTGCATATTTTCGCCTGTAGTGGCTGTATTTTCATAAAGAATTTTGACACATCCAATCAAAATTATGTCCAGCTTTTCGAATTTATAAAATTTAGTGTTACTATATGTTGAAAAGTCTGTTTAGTAGCAGATGTCATATTACAACAATATAGTGGAGTCACTGTATATACCACATTTAAGGGTGCACACGGCTGTATCATTTAGTATCTGATCTGAGATGGAGAGAAGCAAAAGTTTAAATTCGAATCGTCGTGTCATCATTCATATTTGACGTGTATCACCGTGTTGAATGTGGCTGATTTCTACGATTAGTTTTGCAATATTTTTGTCTATCGGTCACAAAATGATAGGCAGACTTAGATTTTTACATATGGGCAACACAGACTGAGAGAACTACGTGACAGTTTTAGGCAGAACTGTACAGGGTAGTTTAGACAGAACTACAGAGTAGTTAGATAGAACTACATGGTAGTTAGACAGAACTACAGAGTAGTTAGATAGAACTACATGGTAGTTAGACAGGACTACACCGTAGTTAGAGAAGACTACCTGGTAGTTTAGACAGAACTACACGGTAGTTAGACCGGACTACAGAGCAGTTAGACAGGATTACAGGGTAGTTAAACAGGACTACAGGGTAGCTAAACAGAACTACAGGGTAGTTGGACAGAACTACGGGTAGTACCGGTACATCTCATAAAATGAATATCCATTCCATTGTGATATTAGTTTGAACGATTTTAAATTTCGAGGCTCAACTTACATTATCTTCCAGTTCCGGTCTGGTATGTATAGGCACAGGTTGACAGGGCATACCTCCATTTCCGATAGGACCGCCATAAAACCCACACAGATTAGTCTGTGCACTCATGAGAACACGATCAATGTTCGAACTGTGAACTTTTAACTGGCAAATAGTCAACAATATCCCGAATGAAAGACATTATAATGAATAATCATTGATATATATTCCAAGCATGTGGATTACAAAGCAAGGCAAAGCAAATGACAATTTGGTTATTCGTGCTCTGGTATTTCTTCGGCACTTTTTTTTTAATTTAATGTTATTCATTTTTATTCCATAATATCACAGCTGCGGTAAATTGACAGCATGCATTATATTCTCGAATTTTATTATTTCTTACCTCGAACATACTGTAGGAACCGTTAATAAACCCGTCATAACGCTTCCGGTAATACTGGCCCAAACGGAAGTGCTGATCTACTCCAATCTGAAGAACAATGGTATGCATGTGGTGGGTTATTTATAGTCCAGTCAAACTGAGGTTTGACCCACCACAAATTGCAACAGAATTGTTTTTGCTGCAGTGCATTTCCGAAAGGTCTCTAAAATAACATACTAAAAGTCTACAAACAGATATGCATGGGAAATTTATTAAATTTCGAGTTGAAATTTGAGGTATTTTTCGCGAAATTTCAGTGTTTACCTGTCTCTTGCTCCTATAAGAAAACCTTGTACTTGGTACTAAGCATGAAAGAAATGGGTCATTACTTACACTCGTTTCATTCGTTATCATATCAAGGTTATACTCAGCGTAAAATAATACCCTTGCACGAAAATATTTATGGAGAAATTCAAAATGGCGGATGTATGGGGTCATTCTAAATGTGAACGTTTTACCATTTTCATGACAGTTCAGGCAATCTATCTGTTTTTTTAGCTGGACCCAAAACAAATTGCAACAAATTTTTTTTCACTGGTATGCCTTTCTAATAGGTTCGCAGAACAACATACTAAAAGTCTACCAAAATCTATTTGGTGGAGATACGACTTTTTTGAAAACAAAGATACGCCATTTTATAATACATAGTATGCCATTATGCCTCATATAAGCAAGGCAGAATATTGGTTTTTTCCGTGAATAAGGACAGTTTATCATCAAGAAATGCAATTAATACATGACCCAGGGTACAGTATACCATGGTGGTGAAAGCATGTGCCTTCCCGGTGGATTTGCTCATAAGCGTAGATAGCAAACTGTTAGTTCAGCATCAGACTATATGAATAATACATGGTAATATTCAGTCAGTTAACATTTTTGCTATTAGCATAATCATCTGAAAGAGGAATTCTCTCCCAAAATAAATGAAATGACAAGCTGTGATATATTTTCCTTCAACCGATAGCTGTCACAGACAATATTTCCACAAATCCACTCATGGAGATATCTCTCTATTATCACAACATGTGCCTTGTTGAAAAATACACCTCTGCAAACCATTAATGATCTATCGCAATTGTGTGTCTGATATCATTTGACGAAAGAACAATAATTATGCAGATCCTATCATCTAATTATCAAACAAATAATAATCTAGATTATAGGCAAACTTGATGTTCTACCATGACGTTCTACCATGCCATTTACCATGTTTCATTTTATATTTTCAACAAT
Source organism: Hanleya hanleyi (assembly GCA_036873755.1). NCBI lineage: Eukaryota > Metazoa > Mollusca > Polyplacophora > Lepidopleurida > Hanleyidae > Hanleya > Hanleya hanleyi. The sequence continues at coordinate 14,119 of JAVTVY010050031.1, read as the reverse complement.
ATAGACCATGCTCCTACAGATGCATCTTCCTCAGCTGTAATCTTTCTTGCAGTTGCACCTGATAACCTCAAAGAGTGCCAGTGGAACTGGTGGCAGTGCAGTTTTCACAGACAGAAGCCGTCCACCCTCATTTCTGTGGCTGCAAAGGATGGTCTTCCCCTTTTCACTCTAAACACGTGAACCTTGATACTTAGCTGATGCTGATGTTGGTGGAAGTTTTTGTACCTGCACATATATGGTTCGTTTCTGTCACATAAACGCTTATATCTCATGCAGCCAATTGCTTCGTCAGGGTTACCATTGTATAAACACACAAGCACCTGCAATAGATAACCTCCATCGGAACTCCCAATGGCCTGGTTGAACACTTCAGCTCGTTGGCGAAATAGCTCATTGAGCGTTGTTTTCTTTACGGCCGCACATTTGCCAATGCCATATGGTCAGTATACTGTGTCACAGCCCTGAATGGCATGCACAAACAGCATATTTGTGCAGACTTATGTTCCCAGCACAGCCTTTGTCTTCTTGACATTCCAAACTATCCGTTTCTTTGCATTCTCTCTTGGCTGAAAGTGGATGTCATTGTCATCCATGTCTGCATGAAAACAGAGCAGAAATCACAGGTCAATATCATCACCAACCAAAGTTTTGAAGCTTTCAGTCGATTAAACGGCAGCTTTTACAATAAAAACATCTGCGTATAAAATATCCCGGCCTTTTGCATATAAAACATCCCGCCCTTTCCAACTGGTCACTCATAAGAGTAATGAACTGCTGCATCCACATGGGATTTCTCGACTCTCTATACTACAATCCCTCATCAGGACCTTATTGACCGTATAAGTTCATTAATAGTATCTGTGTTCAAGAAAACTGATCGTAGATATATTAATGTCGGAAGCCATAAAGCATTCTTTAGCCTGACTACATACAAGAGATATCATTCATGGGATGTTTCTTTGTTTATAGAGTTGCTTGAATTTCTCATTAAAAATATCTATGTGAAATTTGGCAACACAATATATCAGCAGCATATAGGTATTCCAATGGGTACTAATTGTGCACCCCTGTTGGCCGACCTGTATCTGTTCTCTATGAATATGACTATATGCAGGCGCTTTCAAAAACCGATCCATTCAAAGCCCGTTCCTTCTCATTCACCAAACGCTATATAGATGATCTTCTCGCTGTGGATAATGGCTATATAAATGACGCAGTGAAGGATATATATCCACCTTCACTGGATTTGAAGGAAACTACAGATAGCCCTACAGGCACATCATATTTAGATCTATATTTCTATAAAATGAAGCGGGCATTCTCTCTCGTGGACTTTATGACAAACGAGATGATTACAATTTCGATATCGTAAACTATCCCTTTCTGGACAGTAATATTCCAGTGGGACCTGCATATGGCGTATACATATCTCGCTTAGTAGCATTTGCAAGATCCTGTGTTAAATGTGATGAGTTTAATCAACGTCACAAAACATTGTTGCAGAAACTTATAAAACAGGGCTATTCCACCAAGCGCCTCCACTCAAAGTTTCTCAAATTTGGCGATACATATCGCATGCTGATAGCAAAATATGAACGTAGCGTGCAAGATCTATGGCGCTACGTTTTGTAACATGTGTCTAATTCCGCTTAACCCGGGGCTAGGGGCCGTATGAGCCCATGTACTTCAAGATCCTCATGGTACTCATATGAACAGTCACAATCAAAGCGTGGCTGAGGTACATCATGTTTAGATGACGACTCTATAACGAATATTATGGATTAAGAATACTGATCAGCGATACGGATTTGATATTTTGGAACATCATGATGTCTTGCCGGCATCATTGAAAATTGTTGACCGCTTCTCTCTTGCAGGAAACAAGCCTATGTTTATGTATACTTTGTCTTTTTGAATTTGGTGCTAATACTGTTATATGGAAATGGAATAGGTCTTTGGATTATGGACGCGGATATTCTCTAATGGACGACGGCTGGATTATGAATGACGGACTAGACGCTTGTAATTGTTGACGTTGTTTGCTAGGCATTCGTCTTCTTTGACTGAATGACCATGTCACTAGCGGGGCCGGAGAGTTTGGAATGTCAAGAAGACAAAGGCTGTGCTGGGAATGCAAGTCTGTACAACTATGTTGCTTGTGCATGCCATTCTAGGCTGTGACACAGTATTCTGACAATATGGCATTGACAAAGGTGCTGCCTTGAAGAAGACAGCTGTCACTGAGCTATTTCGCCAACAAGCTGAAGTGTTCATCCAGGTCATGGGAGTCCCGACGAAGGTCATTTATTGCAGCAGCATAGAAAACGCTTATATGGTTATGCAATAGTAACTCTCCCTGCGAAAACTGATCTGCCATCAGCTTCAGGGGTTACTTGAGGTTATCAGATGGAACTGCAAGAAGGATTGCAGCTGAAGCAGGTGCGCCTGTAAGGATCATGGCCTGGATTGTTCAAGTGTGTGTGGAGAATGCAAACGACTGAGCGGTCAAACTCATCAAACCCAGTCCTTTGAAAATGACATTGGCGAAGACTGGTATTGGGATTGATAGTGCCGTGAAATATTCCTCAACTTATGGCAGTGTTCATGAGGAATAACAATAAAAAACATCAACTATATGTATGAGAAGTCACTTCCCCTAATAATAGTTACCATGAACCAGAATGTAAAATGAAACATGATAAGTTATGCCGTCAACTTTGCCTATAATTCAAAGCATTATTTGTTTGATAATTAAATGATATATTAGGATCTGCATAATTATTCTTCTTTCATCAACAACATTTGTCTTACAAACAATTGTAAGACAATTGATGGATCATAAATGTTTGGCAGATTGTCGTTATATATCTGAACTGTTGTTAAATGCGACGTTGAATCTAATTTCTCTCTCTCCCCTGATTGGCAAGGCTGCATTTTTTTCGATAAGGTACAAACACTATTGAATGTCGGACCTGACACTTGCTACGTGTTTGTGATAATAGAGTTACATCTTTATAAGTTGATGCAACTATTGTCTGTGATTGTCATAGGTTGAAGGAAAATATATCACAGCTTGTCAGTTCCCTTTCGGATAACAATACTAATGGAAATAATACCAACTGGCAGGATAGTGCCGTGTATGATTATATACCCTGGTGCTGAACTATCGTTTTGCTATCTACTTTTATGAGCAAATCCATTGGGAATGCAAATGTTTTCACCACCATAGAATAATGTATCCTAGATCATCATGTATTGATTGGATGTCTAGATGATAAACTGTCCTTATTCAGAGACACACTAATATTTTCTGCCTTCTTATATGAAGCATGATGGTGTATCTTTGTTTTAGAAAAAGTCGTATCTCCACCAAATAGATTTTGGTAGACTTTTAGTATGTTGTTCTGGGAACCTATTAGAAATGCATACCAGTGAAAAAAATTCTGTTGCAATTTGTGTTGGGTCCAGTGAAAAAAAAAGATAGACTGCCTGGACTGTCATGAAAATGGTAAAAAGTTCAGATTTAGAATGGCCCCATACATCCGCCATTTTTAATTTCTCCGTAAATATTTTCGTGCAAGGGTATTATTTTAGGCTGAGTATGACCTTGATATGTTAATGAATGGAATGAGTGTAAGTAATGACCCATTTCTTTCACGCTTAATACCAAGTACAAGGTTTTCTTGTAGGAGCAAGAGACCGGTAAACACTGAAATTTCGCGAAAAATACCTCAAAATTCAACTTGAAATTTAAGATATTTCCCATGCATATGGGATTGTAGACTTTTAGTATGTTATTCTGGGGACCTTTCTGAAATGCATAGCAGTGAAATAAATTCTGTTGCAATTTGTGGTGGGTTAACCCCAAAAATGCGCTAGATTTACTGGACTATTATCATCAGATCGGAGTTAATCACTTCCGCGTCGGTGAGTTAATCACTTCCGTGTCGGTGAGTTAACCACTTCGGAAGCAAATACAAAGTGAAACGGTTGATTGGGGGGCTACTATTATAGCACATTAGGCGAAGATCTAGGGGCCGTCTAGGTCCCGGAAGCTCCTGGGCCATGGCCGTACCTGCCGTACCGCTTCCGGCATCCTTGGTCGGTGCCCTTGTTTGGACGTTTGACAGCATATCTTCGTAGGCTTTCATAAGCTGTGCTTTCTCAGCATTTCTGGGATATCTGAAATTTTCAAATTGCAGACGAGGCTTCTGGTGTTGATTTGGGCCACTTTCTATGAGGCGCCGTTTGTGACAATATTGTCAACGACAAATATATAGAGTTATTTAGGAAGCAACAAGTTCCATTTTTCAAGTCTTTGGTATGACCCGGCCAGGGATTGAACCCAGTAAATGAAAACGAGGAACGGTGAACGCAACAGTATAATCCACACTGGTGGTTCCCACAGTATACGCCATGGTTCTTTCATAATGTGAGAGCGGTACGTTTGATGATACCAGCATAGTGCAACCGGTTTCCTCATGACCCATTAGTTTCCACATCCGCTGTACTTATACCAAGTTCCCTGCAAATTTTTGTCTTGTTTGGAAACTCGGAAATTATCGAAAAACGATAAAATATACAAAAAGACAATATAATTCCAAATCCTATAACTAGGCTATGAATGATCATATTCTGATCAATGAAATATGCTCATATTCAGTATGATTTCAAATTGCCTAATATTTGTGTTGCGCATAATTAATGCATCGTTATTGCGCATGTTTTATTTCAACTTCTGTTGATGTTTTTATGCGGCAAATAGCAACCAGCGACTTGGCCGGCGGAATCGTAGATTGAACATCTAAAGGACAGGCCGTGATATTGGCTGCAGGCTAGGAGTGAGTGAGTAGGATTTAACGTCGTTTTCAACATTGTTTCAGTCATATCAAGACGGTGCCTACATGTGCCAGAACACGAGAGTATCCACAGTTCCTATTATTCTGGACACTGATCAGCCCAGTCAGTACAGCACCCGGTCACCCATCCACTGCAGGCTAGGATATCTTATGGTGATTTATAAGTAGATGTATTTATATCTAATTGATGTGATAACTCTGAAGTACGATTGTAAATGATAACAGTAATTGTTGAAAATTGGAATAGGCCTTTACTAAATCATTATGGCAGTGAGCTGAAATATGTTCAGGTACGTGATCTTATTGTTTGATTCGCCACATCTGGGACATGCGAGTGGTTTTCACCGCTGTCATAGTTTCGCTTCCGAACTCAGTTGCAGTTTTGATTAACCAGTATTACTCGCGCGCACATCGATTGCGGTTTACATGTACACTTTATTTAAGTTTGTTCGTGTACTTTATATTTACGTTATATTTAACGTCTTAACTTCCTATCGTTATTTATGTTAAAAAAATATTTATAAAAATAAAAAAAAACAAACTTTATATATAGGCCCTATTTATTTCGTTTTATATATATTTACAAAGGTTTTAACTATATATTTGTGTTTGACAATATTTTCACAAACGGCGACTTTATATTTTGGTTTTAACTCTATATATTTGTCGTTGACAATATTGTCACAAACGGCGCCTCATAATCAAGGTAAAGCTGTAAGTACGGTGGCTCATAAGTGACATTGACTTTTTTTTAATGATGAATTTTTTTTTTTTGCATTATCACCTAGGTGGAAATTATTCTCACCCGGGTGATATTATTATCACCTGGGTGGAAATTATTCTCACCTGGGTGGAAATTATTTTCACCTGGTTGGAAATTATTTTCACCTGGGTGATATTATTATCACCTGGGTGGAAATTATTCTCACCTGGGTGGAAATTATTCTCACCTGGGTGGAAATTATTTTCACCTGGGTGATAATATTATCACCTGGGTGGAAATTATTCTCATCTGGGTGGATATTATTATCACCTGGGTGGAAATTATTTTCACCTGGGTGATATTATTATCACCTGGGTGGAAATTATTCTCACCTGGGTGGATATTATTATCACCTGGGTGGAAATTATTTTCACCTGGGTGATATTATTATCACCTGGGTGGAAATTATTTTCACCTGGGTGATATTATTATCACCTGGGTGGAAATTATTCTCACCTGGGCGAAAATTATTATATATTTTCATTTTATTGTATTAATATTATAGTCAATTTGGCCACAGATTGCCCGTATGTACATGTACATGACATACTGTCACTATGGGTGCACTCCACACTGGGTCACGGTTTCGCACAAATGGCCCTAATTTCAGAATAAGGAAGGTCGCCTGTTTTTGACAGCATGGTAATTCTTCTTCCCTTTCTACTAACTGAAATCTATAGTATCACCCTGCTGGACGTAACCATTTCTTCAAACGAAGATATAACATTTGCTTGCTGCATTTGCGTACACTTCGCCATCCATAAGATGGTTTGCGAATCGTGTGTCTCCATTATCGCGGAGCGATATCCGGTGTTTTACCGGATTCTGTTCGGCCTTCATCCGGCGGAGAACAGACTCGAGAAATCTGATAAATTACAGGTATTCATACCACTTCTGGAACAGATATTGCCTGAGCTTACAAAATATATAGGTATGAATAACTTTCGTAGCATACAAGAGGTGTGGTGGATCTGAAATGTTGAACAAGTAGTTCATCACATGACTCGAAAATGCATTCTCAAATGCGGGAGACCAAAGCGACTCTCATGTAAACTGGTGACATTTTTGAATCTCCAATCTCAAAGCGAGGCAGCATGACATCACTCGCTCGACCGGGACTATTCATCCTTAAAGAGAGCCGTGTCTACCCGCGAACTACTTCCTGTATTAGATAACTCGCTTTCACGGCCAAGTATACATACCGACAATAATTTGTTCGCGATTGATATGCTCCGAAACGGAAAGAGTCATTTCCAAATTATATAGCCCACGTTATGCTCAGCAATTCGCTTCTAGCTCGACGGAGTCAGCAGGTCAATGACAAGCCGGATACAGAGGTGAAAATCATACGCCGCCTACTCACCCCCCAAATTTTGGGGGGATGGCTCCCATTTACCCGTGAGACTCTTTCTCGCAGTAGGGAGTCTCGCGAGACGAGAATGTCGAAAATGGCGAGTTAAGTTGGGGTTACGTCGGTAGACTTTAGCTGATTGGCTGACGAAGTCACGTGGTATTGCTTTATGGAAATTCCCTCCTGCAATTGCCGAAAGTAGGCTGAACATGGATACACACGATCCCAGGGTCAGTCTTACCCAACCTCCCCACAGCGCATACTCCATTTCGCAGGCTCCATTACCATCCCTGCCACCAATAGCGGAAGTTGACCTTTACTACGTTGCTATGACGTATAGGGGAAACCAACCAACGCACGGTTCAGTTTGAATCCAGCCGAACAACTCCTTTAGTGTCGCACATGAGCGAACTACTTTTCATATGCTCTGTCCAGATAAACAGGGAAAATTATCTCCAGATAATTCTTTTTAACGCTAGTTCAACAGGGGTATTATGCAGACATGAAAAGTAATCGAAATGTTCGGTATACATCTATTTTACTATATATGATGTCACTTCCGGCGATGTGCGCGAAGGCCCCGAATCCGGTCCAAAAATCTGACTGGTGGCTGGGGTGTTATTAGACCCCCAGCGAGGTGGTTGAGTCTTACCGCGTATAGATGACCCGAGATGGTTACAGGTTGTTGCTTGCTGGTCTCAACTACGCGACACTACGGAGTTAATCGTTTCCGGAATTGAATATCAGGCAGGCCAAAATCCTCACTTTTTCGGGAAACGAAAATGATGATCCTTTATGGCGATAACATTTTACAAAAAAAAACGAGTAGGTCGATCCCCTGTTTTTTTCGCTATTTTAAATTGTCCTTTGGACGGGAAACACTTTAACATACATACAAAGAAAATCATTTCGTACGTTTTCTCTGGGTTGCGGGTAGAATTTGACACATTTTCATATATTTTAAGGAGTTTTTCAGAAAAGTTGAAGAAGGTTTAAGAAGGATTGCACGTCTTTCATTTTCACTTTCAATAGCTCACTTGCCTCCTGGAATAATGGCATGAGTGTGCTCATTTGGAAAATATATAATTTTACAGGGGTTTTCTTAAAGATTTCACATATATTTAAGGCCGAAGACCTGAACCCATGTCTATTTTTAACCGCACATCATTTAGGTGTGGAATGCACCCTATACCAGCGCCGTTCACTCCGTTGTTTCATGCGAACTCCTTCTACCCAGGTGAGAATAATTTCCACCCAGGTGAGAATAATTTTCACCCAGGTGATAATAATATCACCCAGGTGAAAATAATTTCCACCCAGGTGAAAATAATTTCCACCCAGGTGAGAATAATTTCCACCCAGGTGATAATAATATCACCCAGGTGAAAATAATTCCACCCAGGTGAGAATAATTTCCACCCAGGTGATAATAATATCACCCAAGTGAAAATAATTTCCACCCAGGTGATAATAATATCCACCCAGGTGAGAATAATTTCCACCCAGGTGATAATAATATCACCCAGGTGAAAATAATTTCCACCCAGGTGAGAATAATTTCCACCCAGGTGATAATAATATCACCCAGGTGAAAATAATTTCCACCCAGGTGATAATAATATCCACCCAGGTGAGAACAATTTCCACCCAGGTGATAATAATATCACTCAGGTGAAAATAATTTCCACCCAGGTGATAATAATATGACCCAGGTGAAAATAATTTCCACCCAGGTGATAATAATATCCACCCAGGTGAGAATAATTTCCACCCAGGTGATGATAATAATATCACCCAGGTGAAAATAATTTCCACCCAGGTGAGAATAATTTCCACCCAGGTGATAATAATACCACCCAGGTGAAAATAATTTCCACCCAGGTGAAAATAATTTCCACCCAGGTGAGAATAATTTCCACCCAGGTGGTAATAATATCACCCGGGTGAGAATAATTTCCACCTAGGTGATAATGCAAAAAAAAATAATTCATAATTAAAAAAAAGTCAATGTCACTTATGAGCCACCGTATATCACCCTGCTGGACGTAACCATTTCTTCAAACGAAGATATAACATTTCCTTGCTGCATTTGCGTACACTTCGCCATCCATAAGATGGCTTGCGAATCGTATGTCTCCATTATCGCGGAGCGATATCCGGTGTTCATGGGTGTGGCTAGGATTTTTCAAATGGGTGTCGATTATCATAGCACTTTAGGCGAGGGTCCAGGGGCCGCCTAGGCCCCGGAAGCTCCGGGGTCCTAGATCGCCGGAGATGGGTTCTAAGCGTTTTCCAGGAATTAAATCTGAACATAATGTATGCAGATTTAGGGTTACATTATACAGCTCTGAGACCTTAGATGGCCTGAGATGCATTCTGAGCGATTTCCAACAATTAAACTGACATGTCATTTGTCAAAATTCAGTATTATATTTTATTCTCTTTTGTCATGTTGAAAACACAATAATAACGCTTTGGGCCTATATACCTCGTCGGCTAACCCAGTGGCGTCGGAACGTAATTGAAAGTTGGGGACCACTATCACAGCCCAACAGGCGGGGGTCCAGGGGCCGCCTAGGCCCCGGAAGCTCCGGGGTCCTAGATAGCCGGAGATGGGTTCTGAACGTTTTTCCGGAAATAAAACTGATCATACTACATGCACATTTATGATTCTATTTTCACGATTTTTTTTTCTCGCAATTATAAGCATGCATCGATATTGAAAACATCGCACCTCATGCCTTCATCGATTTGACGTTCTAGTTATATTTAAAACCTACAAAACGATGACTTATAGTTCTTGGGAGGGAAACCAATATGCCTACAGATACGATTCATTCACACACAGATAAAACAAGGAAATCCTCACAGCCCAACAGGCGAGGGTCCACGAGCCGTTTAGGCCCCGGAAGCTCCGAAGTTCCAGATCTCCAGAGACGCGTTCTAAGAGTTTTCCCAGAAATAAATTCGAACGTAATGTATGCAGATTTATGGTTCTATTTTCATGTATGTTTCGCATTTATAAGCACTCATCGATATTGGAAAACTCATACTTCATGCCAGAATCCATTTGACTGTTTAGTTATATTTATCACATAAAAAGAACACATAAAAACCGATGACCTTTACATGATGGAACATTAGAACCAATATGATAGCGATTCATTTACACAAAGCTAACATGAGCGATCGTCACAGCCTGACAGGCGAGGGTCCAGGGGCCGCCTAGGCCCCGGAAGCTCCAGGGTCTCCGGTTGCCTGAGATGCGTTTTACCCATTTTCTCGGAAACAAATCTGAACACAATGTATATAGATCTATGGTTCTATTTTCACATTTGTTTCGCATAAACCCGCATCGATATTGAAGAATATGCCGGACTCCATTTGACTTCCTGGTTCGACACAAACAAAACGGGCCTTTTACACACCACTACACGTCTTGGCACTCTATCTGTAATTTTTATGTTTTTTTTTATTTTATGTTTTTATGCTTTTTTTATTTTGTTTTTGTTTTCTCTGTTTTTGTTTTTTGTTTTTTCTTTTGCTTTTTCTTCTGTTTTAATTTTTGGCGCGGCCAAGGGGGGCGGGTCGTTCGCACCGGACGACCCCCCCCTCAACGACGCCCCTGGTGTTTTACCGGATTCTGTTCGGCCTTCATCCGGCGGTGAACAGACTCGAGAAATCTGATAAATTACAGGTATTCATACCACTTCTGGAACAGATATTGCCTGAGCTTACAAAATATATAGGTATGAATAACTTTCGTATCATACAAGAGGTGTGGTGGATCTGAAATGTTGAACAAGTAGTTCATCACATGACTCGAAAATAGCGAGTTACGTTGGGGTTACGTTGGTAGACTTTAGCTGATTGGCTGAAGAAGTCACGTGGTATTGCTTTATGGAAATTCCCTCCTGCAATTGCCGAAAGTAGGCTGAACATGGATACACACGATCCCAGGGTCAGTCTTACCGCGTATAGATGACCGAGATGGTTACAGGTTGTTGCTTGCTGGTCTCAACTACGCGACACTACGGAGTTAATCGTTTCCGGAATTGAATATCAGGCAAGCCAAAATCCTCACTTTTTCGAGAAACGAAAATGATGATCCTTTATGGCGATAAAATTTTACAAAAAACGAGTAGGTCGACCCCCTGTTTTTTTCGCCATTTTAAATTGTCCTTTGGACGGGAAACACTTTAACATACGTTTTCTCTGGGTTGCGGGTAGAATTTGACACATTTTCATATATTTAAGGAGTTTTTCAGAAAAGTTGAAGAAGGTTTAAGAAGGATTGCACGTCTTTCATTTTCAATTTCAATAGCTCACTTGCCTCCTGGAATAATGGCATGAGTGTGCCCATTTGGAAAATATATAATTTTACAGGGGTTTTTTTAACGATTTCACATATATTTAAGGCCGAAGACCCGAACCCATGTCTATTTTTAACCGCACATCATTTAGGTGTGGAATGCACCCTATACCAGCGCCGTTCACTCCGTTGTTTCATGCGAACTCCTTCTACCCAGGTGAGAATAATTTCCACCCAGGTGATAATAATATCCACCCAGGTGAGAATAATTTCCACCCAGGTGATAATAATATCACCCAGGTGAAAATAATTTCCACCCAGGTGAAAATAATTTCCACCCAGGTGAGAATAATTTCCACCCAGGTGATAATAATATCACCCGGGTGAAAATAATTTCCACCCAGGTGAAAATAATTTCCACTCAGGTGAGAATAATTTCCACCCAGGTGATAATAATATCACCCAGGTGAAAATAATTTCCACCCAGGTGATAATAATATCCACCCAGGTGAGAATAATTTCCACCCAGGTGATAATATTATCACCCAGGTGATAATATTATCACCCAGGTGAAAATAATTTCCACCCAGGTGAGAATAATTTCCACCCAGGTGAGAATAATTTCCACCCAGGTGATAATAATATCACCCAGGTGAAAATAATTTCCACCCAGGTGAGAATAATTTCCACCCAGATGATAATAATATCCACCCAGGTGAGAATAATTTCCACCCAGGTGATAATATTATCACCCAGGTGAAAATAATTTCCACCCAGTTGAGAATAATTTCCACCTAGGTGATGATGCAAAAAAAAAAATACATAATTAAAAAAATATCAATGTCACTTATGAGCCACCGTATGTAAGAGATATCGAAATGAATTGCCAGTACATTGTTTATTTCAATAACCCTATCGACAAGCGATAGATTTCATTATTAGGCCATCATATTTATCCCCAACGACTCAACCACTTTATGAAAATGTTCGAAGATGCGATCTCTTCACCTTATGGACATTTATTTATCGATCTGAACCGACTACTCAGGAACATCAAAGGTTGAAGGCAAATGAACGCGAAAGCGTTACACCAAAAAATCATACATAGAAGAAGAATGAAAAGGCTGTATACGCTAGAGAAGGATTAAGTGCAAAGTCTACCCCAGCTTGTTTCAGACATAAGTGACGAAGATGAGTTTCAACAGGGTTGAGGTCAGATCGAGAATATCAGTGAAATGGAAAGATGTGAAAGAAAATCCTTTTCAGTGAGAGTGTTGATGAAGAAAGTATTCATATTAGAGAGATAGTTCAACCTTCTAATACTCCGAAACGTGTCACATATAATGTGTGGGAAGAGATTTTCGGCGATCCTATAAAGATGGAATATAGCGATGATATCGTGAATCAGTACTATGATGAAGATAAATCAGATGATATGGCAATGAAGGACTATAGGATACACGCGGAATCCCAAACTGCAGCTCGATTGGTCGAGGTAATTGAAAGAAGCTTACACCTTTCACTCGATGGGGTTATTTATTTAGTACATGTACATGATAACACATGAACTCAATAATGGGGTAAATACAAAACTTGATCTCGTCCCTATCAAGTTCATTGTCCGCCATTTTCCCTGTGTTTCTCACCTTGGATTTCTAGTGATCGTTGTGTTTTGCCAGTATTTGTCGAAAACGGCCACACCGTTGCCAGCCCTGGCGTTCATGTTTCCCGTAGCGCACGTCATCATATCCGATAACAGTTGTATTCGTATCTCATTTTAATGCACATAATCCAGTTAGCCCCAATCTTATCCATCCAAACAGACCAAGTCGCATAAGCTTAGTGTTATATCCGATTTTTTGCATTCCTTTCCGATAGATAGGAGCTGTTATAGCTCGCTTCCTGTCATCTCATATCAATAATAATTAGTGTTCCAAAACAAAGCAATCACAGGCACGAGCTAACGACTTTTCAAATTTTGTTGTGGAGGAGGTACTATGATTGGTTAATCACCCAAGGTCACCGGATTCGACCTCTAATCTGTGAGCCTAAGATCCAATTACGACATATGCAATGGATGAGTATCTGTAGAATGGTAAATTGTTGAGATTGTGAATTTCAGTTGATACTATATAGTATGACTGACTGAAAGTTGCAGGCTATGCTGTGATAATTTTGATGCGAAGAATATTGTATTAGTAGTTACCGGAAAGAGAGTGCGGCAACAGTTGTTTTCCACTACCAACTACGAGTGGCATCACTTTTAACTTAAAGTTCGTGGAACTCTCCGACGTCGGAACTGTGAAAGTTCTCGGAGCTCTATTTAAATCACATCAGTCCATGCACGAGCTCGAAGGATGCCATATAAACAAGCGGAATAGTCCTCGTCATGATCGGTGTAACAAACTGAAGTTTGGAGTTAAACAGGATTTGAAACTGGCATACATGTTACCAAAGTTTACCAACCACGATAACGCATCGGTTGTCTGTATAGAACTCGTTTGACCAAGGGAAGGTATCTAGGCATACCAATATACGGAATCGTCAATATATTTCCCAGATGACTCGATTACTTACTTCGATTTATCTATTCTTCGTGTTTTGGGTTGGGATGACATGGCTCTCTCCATAAATCGATATCTCCCGTATGTCTTCTGACTATTTCTCACCTCGGGTCTGAATAGTATAGTCCTTGGTATACCGGTACTACAATAGGTTTCACAGTTATTAACGGACCAATACAAGATAAACCTGCCCCCATTTACCTCCTATCCATCGAGAAGAACGTTTCACCCAACACTTCTTTCCACAATGGGTATTTGATGTCTCTATCG
>JAVTVY010050030.1:0-23775 GCA_036873755.1 Hanleya hanleyi | reverse complement strand
AAAGGAAGTCAAGTTAAACTCTGTCCTCACTTCCGGATAAATTGGGACCCGGGAGGATTTAAACTTCTAGGAATCTGGTTCAGTACTAATTTAAATGATATGATTGATATGAATTACACAGAGAACTTACGAAGTGTCAAAAAATTGCTTGGGAGTTGGTTCAAACGCTCTCTCACACCAATAGGGAAGGTGACGATTATCAAAACGCTAGTTCTACCAATTCTTATCCACTTATTCAGTGTTTTACCCAACCCATCTAATCACTTTTTTGAAGAAATAGAAAGAGCGTTCTGCAATTTCATCTGGAATGGGGGTCCTGATAAAATAAAACGTAGAACAATTATATGCGAGAAAGACGAAGGTGGGTTAGATCTATCCAACATTCCATCCTTTGCAGCATACCTAAAAACAAAATGGATAAAGAGGTCATGGGAGTTTACTGGGTTCTACAAAACATTATTAGAGGTTATTTTTCACCCAATTGGTATTAATATCTGGAATTTAAGTCCACTTGCCCTGACTGAATATATAACGGGGTACAAAAACCGTTTTTGGAAGGAAGTTCTTCTTTCATGGCGTATTTGTATAGGAGGGGAATTTAAAGAAAAAAATGTGTGTAACTTCTTAGTCTATGATTTTGCTCGCCGCGAAGATTGGCAGGAAGTAAGGAAATGGCACGTGCATGGTGCAAAATATGTAAATGATTTAATTTCTACAGATAATACATTTCTCTCGTTTAGCACGTTCAAAGCAAGGTACAGTATACAAACAAATAACTTTCTCTTATATTTTGCAATTGTTAGTAACGTAAAATTACATCTTTCTTTGGTACATGAAGGATCGGGCAAGCAACTGAAAAAGCTGAGAGAGACAGAAAACCATAAAATCAAGACTAAACTTATCAGTCAAAAATGCTCTAAATTTGTTTACAAACTTCTTCTAAGTGACATTAAAATAACCCCATTTAACGCCCAGATGAAATGGCAGAACGACTTAGAAAGGGAACGCCAAAAAATTGACTGGCACAAAACTTACCAATTGGTGTGGAAAACGACAACAGCAACACAACTACAATATTTTCAATTTCAAATTGTCCATAGAATCTTAGTTACAAATAATCAATTGGAAAAATGGGGGAAATTACAATCTGCAAATTGCTCATTCTGTGAGAATGAAAAAGAAACAATCATTCACTTGTTTTGGAAATGCCACTTTGCCAAACTTGTGTGGGATAATTTTATTAAGTGGGGACAAGTCTAAATTTGCAATGCGATAAACTGACACTCACTGAAGTCATTTTCGGAATCACAGATCGAGAGTCAGTTCTCCTAGGCCAAATAATCTTGCTGATAAAATATAGTATTTATAGTTGCAGACGAGCCTCTGGAAAGCCAAGTTGGGTGGCCGCAAAAAGGTCAATTCTAAAAACAAAAAATATCGAGAAAATTATCGCCACTAAAAATAACACAGTTGGGCTGTTTGGTAAAAAGTGGGGAGCCCTGGCTTTCATCGAAAATAATTAAAATATACAGTTCGTTATTTGCTATTTTGCTTTGAATTTTGTCATCACATATTTGATGGACTTTCGCCCAGATTGTAACATGTTATAATTTAGCCAATGTCAATAGAAACCCGATACCTCTGTCACGTGAGGATGTACAGGGTGTGTAAAATCGTGACTATGGTGCAATAAATGCCCACTGGTTTGTCCAGGGTTTGAATGGAAAAAAAAAAAAAAAAAAAAAAAATGTCCTGTTTACAAGGCGAAATTATAATTTTTGACATATTTATGACGTTTTGAACTTTATAGGACCTTGCCATTTTCAGGATCTATTCCCATGTATAGATAAGTTTCTAGTGTAATCAACTACTCCTACTATTTTTATCAGAAGGTTCTGAAACTTTTGTAGATATGTTTGAAGATTTGCATCTCCTATTTGTGACATGAAATATTAATTTTTGTCAAAATTACCCAGACTTGAAATGACCAGTATATTATTGTTTTTATACTCTATCGACACATTACTCAGAACGGCAGACTTGTGTTTTGCAGGGCGGGGGTATCTCAGTTATCCCTTAGGATAACAGTTAAATCTAGTTTTCTATATGAAACGTCGTACGTATTATCTGTATGTTTTCGAATTTCTCATCAATTGATCTTCACATTTCTTGAATGTTAACGGCAAATCGACGAGTACCGACGTGCTGTAACGATACCGTTTTCCGTTTGGAAAGGATGATCACACAGAAAATGCAGAATGAATCACAATGAAAATGAGAAAATCACACGAAAAATCAATTTCTCAGCGGTGGAAATATTTTCAGCTGCTAATTGATCCAGCGGTTTTTGGTATGTGCTTTAGAATAGGTTAACCAGAAGACTATGCTGTGAAGTCATGTGGCTCTGTCAGTATGTCGGCACCTCTCCCCACTTCCCTAATATGTGTTGTAATTTCATAAGACAGCATCGTCAGAAAATAGGGATTGTTTCGATTTCGGGGTGTTTGGCGTTAATTTCTTCGACCAGACTATTTAAAAGAATATTAAATCGGGTTAGACTGATCATACAGGCTTGTGGGAAACCGTTATCTAGGTGATGGTCCATGGATATGGTGTTTGCAATGCGAACGTTGGAGTTGCGGTCATGTAGGAATTGTTTCGCCCAGTGCTGTATCCTACCCTTAATTGGGAAATTTTCGTCCAGCCAAAGACTGGAAAAGCAGATTATTATTCAGTATTGGAATTTGGGGAGAACCTCTGTCTTTTCAGAATCTGCAGCTGGTTTCATGTTAAATTTTGATAGAATAGAGAAGTGGTCGCTATCTAGTGTATCGGGTAAAACTTGAACTGCCAGTTCAGGGGAGACTATCGTTATGTCAGTTGTGGTGAGTGTATCTGTCCTCATATCTATTCTCGTCCCTTGTCCAGTGTTCAGGAATGCGAGGCTATTTTCATCCAACTATTTTTCTACTGATTTACCCCTATTATCTCACGTGGTTCAGTTATCATCACAAATTCAATGTGGCTGTTGTAGTGGTTCAGCAGATTATAATCGGCAGTTATATATGTATGTTCGTGTGATTTTTTGAAGGTCTTTTTTGTGATATTGTTTTAGAGTGCCAGTGGAGTACAGATTCACAATATTGATAGGTTTATTACTGTGGAACACCCTAAAAATGCCATCGGTTTTACCAGTGTGAGGTTGCCTGTCTTTGTGCCTGTTAAACCTGATCTTATTTCAAATGTTTCTCCCCTGGCTTAACCCCATCTGACCAAGAAGATTTGGTAATTGTCCAGGCCTGGGGAAGCATTTTGTACCCCTTTAATATTGCTCTTATCCCCTGAGCTAGGGAGATGAAACTTACCACATTATTCGCTGGGTTCAAGCTCTAATAGGAAATGTAAAAAAAAAAAAAAAAAAATCCAAGATCGTCTCCATGATGACAAAAAACGATTTTTTTAGACGATTTCTCGAGTTTTTATTATTCTTGGCAAAAATGCATGATAAATTAGTAAATAGTGATCTGACGTGAAATAAAATAGCTTTTGCTTATTTTTCCTTACAGAAAAGCAGAAACTTGGCAGAAAAATGACGAAAACATGACCTTTCTTGTATCTCACATGATCGCCATATTGGATTTACCCATGATCCTCTGCTTGGGTGTTATGCCGATTAATAAATTCGAAATGACCCAATATGATCAACTGCAAAGTCACCGAATGTCAGCTCTCAAATGTTTGTCGTTTCGGAGTTAAGGTAGAAAGTTTTGTAAGGGTGGGGAGTTATAGGTTTAAGGAATTTTGCTGTAGGGCTTAGTTCACTTACTAATATTCACTTACACTTCGAGTTCGAAGTTTGGTTTGGTGTAACGAAGATGCTATTGTTTCGCCTTTGTTTGTTTTTCTAGGTGCCATTGTTAGATTGAGCTTTTGGTTTGTAATGCAAGCGACTCTTTGCGTTCCCCTTTAATAAATCACGGCTGAGGTTCTGACATATGTGACTACAGTTGAAAATGACGTCAGTCAGGAATGCGAAAGTATGACACTGAACTTTGAGGTCGTCGTGTAAATTTACTAGACAGAGTTGGAGGTTGAGATTTACCAGTTAAATCTGTTATGAATTATGGTTTGATCCTCCATAGCCATGTTTTGCCGGCAAAGTATAAACGCTTGGCGTTGACGGTTAATCCTGTCTCTACCTGTTTCGACTGTATTGCTCAGGCGTGCGGGTTTAGCTCTGGGAATTAACTCTAGACACTTAGCGTTGACAGCGTGGCCATAATAATATAACTTCATCTCTACTTGTTCCGACTGTATTGCACAGGCGTACAGGTTTACCTCTGGAGATTATTGTAGTCCATGGGCCAAGACCCAAAATTTCACCGATCGGTACCACTCGAGGTGGTAAATTCTAGTAATGTTTTTCAAAGAGGTACATGTATGTAGATGTTATCCATATGTGATAATCGTTGCAGATCGGTAGCTTAACGGTAGCAAAACACACTTTCTTAACCCCACCCGTGCTCGTATTCCGATACGCTCATACTATTCAGCTTGTATCACTGACGTCCCTACTCTCCTTGTTCCCCTCGCTGATTCACATCGCATATTTCGCGCCTCTTGGCCGTAAGGGGGCTCTCTGCACAGGCCAACCACCAATGACCAATGAATATCACTCTTACGGAACAGTCTTGGCAATATAAGTTGTCTCCCTTCCTATACGTTCATATGTCGTTAACGGCAAAACTAACAATAAACCGACGGCAAGACAGCTCTAATTACGTTAATTTCTGAGTTAAGAGTGAACAGATTTTTGGATAATTTCCTCCATTGTTTAGTAAGGTTCGTCAACTGATTGCAAACATTTGTTCACTGATACCTTCAAATAATCAACAAATAAATCCCTGTAAATGTTGTTAATATCCCACTGATTAGACCACGCCTTATCGTCGTGAGTATATAAGGAAATCAAGCTGCCTAGAATGGTAACGTAAAAAGACCGTTCAATTGTTTCAGATTTTGAATTGAATGTTGACTGTAATAAAGACGGGGGAAAGTTGAGAGATGCGGTAAGAGGGCGTGTCGCTGTCAAAATATTGGCATGGCTTCCAGTCGTGATCTCACTATCATGAAGGCATGACGTAATTTCGATCACGTGAGGAAGTTAGCCAATCGTGGTTAGTCATTTGCACTTCGCCATCCATAAGATGGCTTGCGAATCGTGTGTCTCCATTATTGCGGAGCGATATCCGGTACTTTACCGGATTCTGTTCGGCCTTCATCCGGCGGAGAACAGGCTCGAGAAATCTGATATATTACAGGTTTTCATTCCACTTCTGAAACAGATATTGCCTGGGCTAACAAAATATATAGGTATGTATAACTTTCGTATCATCCAAGAGGTGTGGTGGATCTGAAATTTTGAACAAGTAGTTCATCACATGACTCGAAAATGTCGAGTTACGTTGGGGTTACGTCGGTAGACTTTAGCTGATTGGCTGACGGAGTCACGTGGTAATGATTTCTGGAAATTCCCTCTTGCAGTTGCCGAAAGTAGGCTGAACATGGATACACACGATCCCAGGGTCAGTCTTACCGTGTATAGATGACCGAGATGGTTACAGGTTGCGTGCTTTGTATGAGGAATCTGGTTATCTCCGAGCTATTACGGCACGGCGATTGGGTAACCAGATAAAGCGCCCCCTTACGGCCAAGAGGCGCGAACTTGGCGATGTGAATCAGCGGGGGCAACAAGGAGAGTAGGGACGTCAGTGATACAAGCTGTTTATCAGCGTAGTATTCCGAAGTCAAACAATGGGAGCAGGGGAGTGGTTCCTCGGATATATTAGTCATTTCTGTCGCTGGAGAGCTGAAACTTCACATACTTTGGGGGCAGGGCCTGGTCCTTAAAAGTTAACATACCTTAATATTACCATTGTATGATGTTTAGTGACGTAATAATTTGACAGCATTCCATGTTTTTCAATTGTTCTTCCGTTTCCGCCGGCGCCCATACCACGTATCGACTTCGGTAAATGTTCCTTGAAGAGGTATATGTATGTAGATTTTGCCCATGTGTTATAACACATGCGGTTCTGTAGCGTAGTTGTAGTTATGGTACACTTTCTGAACCCTCTCCCATCACATTCTGGACCCAAATTTGGGGAGTGGTGTATGATTTCTTGAATATTTTAATTATTCCTCTGGCTGGAGAGCTATAACTTTTCACCCCTGAATGAGGTATTCGCCTACCGAAACAAGTTCATGGGATTTGAAATGATCATTTTATGACGTCAAAGTGACGCCATAACATAGACAATAATCAATAATTTAAAAATAAAAAAAATTCTAAAACCCATAATTAATATGATTGAGAAAACTCCTGTAATATTACGTTTAAGAACGAATGGCAGTTTTCTACATATCAGTTTCTTCTACATTCATTATTTACCTATATGCTAATGTTTCGACACTGAGCCAATTATAAGAAATATATGGCTATATTCCCTGTCAGAAGGATTGGGTCAAATTGACCACATATTTCTGGGGTATAGACGTGACGAACCCAAACATTTTTACCAAACTATTTTGCGTACGTCACGTTTATCCACAATAATTCTGACAGTGTTCGCAGCCTTCTTTCCGGAATAGTTATTCTGAATAGATATGGCCTTAAGCGATATCGTCCGAAGAAATAAGAAACGAATACCGAATCTTTTAAGTTAACCCTACCTGGCCTGGGGGGGAGGGGGGGGGGGGCGGAAAGTGCCCCCATAGTGAACTTTTCTCTGCTGCTCCGAAACGACAAAACCGAGGAGGCTGAAACTTGGTGACTTTTAAGCTTATCTTATTGGGGTCATTTTGAGCCTATTTTCATATACCCCCGGGCAGAGGATCATGGGTAAATTCAAAATGGCGGCCATGTGGTATCCGCGAAAGTCGTGTTTTTCAAGCTTTTCGCTCCATTTCTTCACATTTTCCTTGCTTGAAAGGCCTTGAAAGTATTTTATTTATGCAAAACTAATTATTCTATATTTTATTTGATTTTTTCGAGAGAAAAATCGGAAAAATGAAAATTTCGAAAAATCGACCCCAAAAAGGCCGAAAAATGGCTTCCGAGAAGATGACGTCACTGTGACGTCATCATGGCGGCCATCTTGGATTTCCCGGTAGAGCTTGAACCAAAGATACTGTGTGGTAAGTTTCATCGCTCTAGCCTTAGTGGTAGAGAAAATATATAGGGGGGGAGGGGGGCACTTTCCGCCCCTCCCCTTCCAGGCTGCGATACACCCCAAATCGCCCAGGCCAGATAGGGGTAATAGTGCCCAGTAATATACAATATATAATTTGAGTTCAAATTACATCAAAGAAGATATGACTGTTCAATTACATAAACTGGAACTATTTTTTCTAATGGGGGAGATTCTGTGAATAGTTGAAATCGTACAAAACAAAGGCAAACATTGATGATACATCCCCACAAAATGTATATGTTGGTAACATTTAGATAGATTGTATCACTTATTAAGATCATGGTTATTCACAGGGCCCTCGGTGGCCAAGTGGTCTAATGCGCTTCGCTGGTGACCACGAGCCTCGCACCGCTGAACCTGCACGAATTTCTTGAGATACAAGAAAAGTTCCCCTATTGCATATCATGGCACTGCCAATCATATTGAGCAAAACATGATAAACTTATACAGATTGGATCATTAATATGAGTCATATGGGTGTTCAAATACCCCTCTATTCGTCGAAAAATAACGAATGACCATGGAGGGGCATTTTGGAAATTGACGAATTCCGTTGTCGCAGACGCCATATTTCTCCATGCCGTCCGGTCAGTTCTGTTCCAAATGTGCCCTTCAAAATTTCAACCCAGGAAAAACTATACTTGCTGATTTCGCACTACATGCGCCTTTTTTGTCCGCATATGCTTCAGGAGATGACTGCGCGTCAACTGCGCCTTGCAGACACAACCATGGTGATTCTCTCCGCATTCACACTGCGCTCAATAAGCAAGTTTACCCGCGCTTTATCGGGACCTTATCTGCGCCCTATCTGTGCCTTGTATGCTGCACAATACCGTGTGATCTGATTAGTCCAAATTGTCAAATGGCCTTTATCTTATTGACTGGCAGATTTATTGGTATTCCAGAAATCAGTTTCATGCTCATTCAAAAGGAATTTGGCTAGTTCTTTTTCTCTGTTTTCAGCCAGTAGGCTTCAAATGTAAATAAACGAAAAACAATTGAAGCCAAATCCCCAAGGAAGAGTGAACAAGAGCAGCAGATGGCATTCTAAGGCACCAATTCTACAACAACTCACTGCAGTCCATACTATTTTCTAAGATATGCATTTCAAACAATAGATCCAAATTGTAGATGAACATGTATGTACCTGCGAAGTAAAATTAGGTGATTAGATGAGATAGTAGTATAGTAGTGGTAATAAAAGCTACCGATAGTCATGCCTAGTAAAAGCATACTAACATTTGATGTTTTCAAAAGAATTTTTTTTTCTTTTCACCTCATCTGCATAATCAATTTCTGTATTCTGTTTTGCGCTTAACTACTCCCTGACTGTACATTAACTGCACCCCAATGGCGCCTTGACTGCGTCCTAACTAGTACAACATTCATACTGTGATTCTGAGTGGGCGCCCTTATCGCGCCCTGTGCCATATCTGCACCCCATACGCTCATTATTCCAATAGAGATACCTATTAACAGCGCCCTATGTATCTATATTCGCCTTGTTTGCTGCCTAAATACGCTTTAATTGCGTCCATTTTTGTGAGGGTGAGCATGGAATCAAGGAATCACTGACTTCCTGAAACATTTTTGTTACGGTCTATCTATAACATGGAATTGAAATGTATTTATTAAATATCATTGAGTTAGTAGAAATCATCAATGTTACCGCTGCTTTCCAATTGTAATTTTTTTAAAATGGCGCTGGTATATTTTATTTGGAATAAACTATACTGCTTTACATTACGTAAAGGGTATCCCATATATTTTGTAAAGGCACCGTGATGCAGTGCATATAACGAGGCATTGAATTTAATTTATGTTAGAAACGAAATCAGTCAACGTAACTG
This sequence comes from Hanleya hanleyi, assembly GCA_036873755.1. NCBI lineage: Eukaryota > Metazoa > Mollusca > Polyplacophora > Lepidopleurida > Hanleyidae > Hanleya > Hanleya hanleyi. The sequence continues at coordinate 14,672 of JAVTVY010050030.1, read as the reverse complement.
GCGATTTCAGTGAACAAAGACTACATTCTGCCTCGGGCTGCTGTTGTTCATTACAATGTTTCTCGTGGTGAAGAGGCCAGACAAGGTAATAAGGACTACAATGCAACATTTTTGCTAATTTTTGCTAACTAATTATGGGGTCGTTTAGGTCTACTTCACTTAGCTAGCTATAGGCTGTGGTATATTAGCCTATAGCAAAATACTCCAGGAAATCTCGTCAGTTTGAGGACGCTCCCCGCGAAGTCATCTGTCAGAATAACCCAGCGCGGAGAGCGCCAAAAAACGTTTTCGTGCCCAAGATCGATGGCTGACGTATGGCAACCGTACAATCCTTAGCGCCGTCGCTTTGTATGGAACTAGGTTAAATAACTTTGATAAAAAAAGAGAAAACAGACAAACCCAGTCTTTCCATTGCGCCTTGGAGCAAACGGAATATAATTTCCAGTCAATCATAGATTTTCTTTAGATACCCTGAATCTATGAAACAAGAATGTGTTTATTATAACATACACTCATCCCAAGAGTGGTTACTGGCTTGTCCAAAACATGGTGAGTGGTTGGGGTCGTGCAAAAGTGGTAGGTGCATGGGTCATCTGAAAACGGTTGGTGGATAGACCAAATATGCACACTTCGAAAGATGAAGGTAGTTTTGGAGATAATAGTTAGTTGAGTCTTTCAATAAACACCATTCCTGGAGCTTGGCAGAAACGGAATTCAACTAGACAATGTTGGTATGTCTTTCCATTCCGATAGTCAATGTTGATGTCTAAACGGATGTCAAATTCGACAATCGGCAGATCTGAAGTTCGTCGTCCAAGTGAGTTCCGCGTCCTTACTAGCATGCTCGTATTCCGCAAATCCTTTCGAACTTCCCGATTGATTTTCCACATAAAATTTCGATTACGCTGTGTTGTATATATTAAAAACAACAGGGATCGTGATTACAAGCCATCTCTCATGAGCACAGGATATGTTGCTGTGGAAAAGGCTTCCCCCGCTCACCTAAATTTAGTACTATCAAAGGAAAACAAAAAACAAAAACAAAAAATGATGCGACATATGTAGGTGCCTACTATTTTTTACCTAACAGACAATCCAATGGTATCAACACATGTTGTACATGTTTTATCATATGCGGGGAAACCGTGAAATATAGAGAAGAAAAGATGAACATGACGACCGAAGATGCAACCCAATACCTTAGTCCGAAGTCTTAACCCCTATTCAAGGCTTGTCGAAACAGGGAAATCGTTGTTGATGAAATATTATTAAGTGTTATGAACTCTCCAAAATATCACAAAATACCCCCCCTCCCACTAGAACTAATTTTATTTGGATAAACGGTTGAGACCTGCAGCTCAAATTACGTGGGTTTAGAAGAGAAATTATATTGTGTGGCCGATTCAACACATAATCAGTGCGGATATGTAAGCTAGGTGAACGATACATATCAATGATGTCGCCCGTGATTCCGCAAGTCGATGGTATGATCTCCAACTGTGGGAGAACAAAGACATACGCAGGGGGTCATAGGTTGTCATCTCCAATAGATTATTCCTCATCACCCCGACAGCTACTGTCAGAGCAAAGACATATATTAATTGTAACGAGGGTGACCAGCACCAACGTCTGGATAGTCCTCATCGCCGCGTACAGAACAGGACAAAATTGTCACTACGCCCACTCAGAGAGTGACGAGAACAGGACGTCGAATATTTGGTTTTGGAGTTGAACGTTGCGTGACTGCGTCCAAACATTAATCACTTGGGCTTGGGAAGTCAGACTCACTTCCGCGCGGAAGCACTGGGTTGTCTTCCAGCTTTGTAGGATTTTCTGCAAGCGTATTAGAGTCATCTTTGTTCATCTATGTTGTTCTCAATTTACCTTTTTCTGAAATGTTTTCTCTAACCATAAAATGCTTGACTAATATCTCGCGTTCGATTGTATCAGTATCTGCAATTACCGTGGGTTGATCGTACGGATTCTGGTCGTTTCTCTGTAGGATTATTTTGAGGGATTACAAATACAGATGATCATAACACAAAACGCTCAATGCTCATCTAAACTTTGGGACAATATGTCTTTAATGCTCACCATAAAGAGAGAATTATACGAGTTTTTCTTTTGGTATTAGAGAAAATATCGACGAATCGCCTGGGGGCATACACCACTTACTTCACACGGTTATATATTTGAAAGCTTGTAATGGTTCCATGAATTCCGAAATCAACTTTTACACTTCACCCGGAGGAACAGACCAGCCAATATGTTTACACAGAGTGTCAGTGGGTTCAGATTGCTGGCGACATATCGCAGCTAGAGGTTGAGGAAGACAAGAATTGTTTGTTTATTCCATATATCCTCCCAAGATATGCATCACGATCGGGATCAGCATTCACAATGGGGTTTTATAGAAACATTAGTGCATCACGGAGTATTTTCCAGTTTTAAATATCGCGATTGGTCGATTCAAATTCTCAAAATGAAATCCGCGAATTTTATTGGCCTGTGGGGAAAATTGGACGAACACTTATACCAGTCAATCATAGAGTTTCGCTGAAAGTTAACTGTACTAATGGAGTGCAGAATATTTGCCAGACAATCATCTGCTATATGGTTTACTTAGTCACAGAACAGAGAGACTGGATGCTGGGTAACGATGGAATGCGTAATCCTGGTTGCGTAATTCATAAGCTGAAGACTAGCAGAAAATGTCTGGCGACGACATAGCTTTAAAGCAATGGAACCGTGGATAGGCATAGTCCAGTCAAATAAGATTGAACCCGTCAATAATTGCAACAGAGAGTTTCTGAACTCTTTTATATTCAGACATATGTTCTGTGCTTCATGTCTTAAGTCTTAATGAATTGTGTTGGGGAAAAAACTGATATGGCCTCCGAATGTCATGAATGTCAGTAAAGCCTTTAACATAATAGAAGTAGAACCATGATCTTTTAAAGGAAGGCTTCCAGTAAAGCCTTTAACATAATAGAAGTAGAACCATGATCTTATAAAGGAAGGCTTCCAGTAAAGCCTTTAACATAATAGAAGTAGAACCATGATCTTTTAAAGGAAGGCTTCCAGTAAAGCTATCTGAATCAAATCTCATACACACGGTGAGTCATATGCGGCGGTATGATGGACTATAGGTATTCTAACAGTAGATAACAAAACGAAAGTTAAACTTGCTCAAGCTTATCAAGTTTCATGCAGACAAGTGTAAAGTGGCTCATGATGGATAACTAAATCATAGATACGAGTATTCCATGACACATGCAGGTATCTCAACAATATTAAGCGTGGTGCACGAAGAAAAGGACTTAGAAGTAACAGTTGATGAAACGTTGAAATACAAGTCAAGGGAGTAATTATCCCACTGGATAAAACATTGGTGCGTTCGTAGGTTGAATATGCACATGTGGTCTGGCACCTCTGTTTCGTCCGAGATATGAGGAAAGTTGAACGAGTTCAACAAAGAGTGACTCAAATCATAATGGGTATGTCCAACCGGTCATACTAGGAGTGTCTTCGTGTCCTAAAAGTTCCGTCATTATGCTACCGTCGGCTGAGAGCAGATATGCTATAGATCTACAAGATTCTAAACGGCTTGGATGACATTGATCAAAACACTCTGTTTGCAATGAGGGATAGTAACAACACTCGAGGGCACGATAAAAAGATTATTAAAGGAACACTAGACAAATAAATGTAGGTTTATTGTTTTGGTGGGTAATTTAAGCCATACGACGTCGGGCATTGCAGGTTAATTTTCTTGGTATTCTTGTATTTACCAGGTTACCTCATGTTGAGGCCTTTACTCGATCAGACGTCCACGCTGCTTATCCATTAACATGAGCTAAGTTGTTTGAGCTCATCTGTCATCAAAGCTCCCGAGCTAGCGTATCTGGGTTCGCTCAAGCCGGCGCTAGGGGCCGTGTGGATACTTCATAGTCTCCGTACTATGCAATAAAAGCGCGGCTGAGATACTAAGGCTACGTCCGAAAATACATCGTATTCTCGGGTCTGAATGTTGAGTGCCGAGGGATGATTTTCTGAAAAGTAATATGGTTGCTTTTTAGTCGCCAGACGTCGTCAATTTATCCCACCTTGGGCATTGTAGTAGGCAATATTTCATATATTGTGGTTAAAAGCCCCCATTGTGATGTAATTCATGTACATGTAACATCAGAAACCACACTGAAAAATGATCATACAGATGTTATAGGAAATAGTCCTTCCATTACCCTTGAAGTTTGAGTTTTGTGTGCAGAGGAGAGGACTCAAAACGAACACATTACAACACATATAAGGGAAGTGGGAAGAGGTGCCGACATCCTGGCAGAGCCACATGACTTCACAGTATAGTCTTCCGGTTAACCTATTCTAAAGCACATACCATGAATCTAACGATTCGTGATATGATATGACCACACGGCCCCTAGCACCGGCATAAGCGGTATTAGATACAAATCTAGAAAGCTATGATGGAAATGCTCTGACAACTCGTATATTGGTACTTGGTGAGCTGTTTCGCTGTGACAACTCGTAAACTGGGGATTGGTGAGCTGTATCGTCGTCAGATGAAAATGACGGTATTTAACACAAAAGACTAGTCTGTAAGGCCCGATGTCGACCCAGCATCAACATATATCATTTGAAGGAGATATTGAATAAATGCAAATATTTTATAATTGTGGAAAAATACTGTTCGAGCACATGGCAGTGATATTGTTTCAAGAATGAAAAGTGTTACATTTTTCTATGTTCATCAGTCTATCTTTCAATTATCATCTCATTAAAATCCTTTCTTATAGCAATAAGCAGTTGATATGACACAGACCGCTATATGTGGTTGAATGTGGTTTAATTTTGTGACATCTGTCGTCATACAATAATATTTTAGTTCGCGTTTGTTTGCCTATTTCCGACAAACAAATTGCGACCTTTTCGTCTGACTCCACTAAATCTAAACTTGCGTTTTGTTGTCCACTTCTCCAGATTTCTTTATTTGTCAATAATATAACAATAACTGATGATTTTTATCTTTTCCCAATGTTAGAAGTTCTTCCCTGGCACGATTCAGTAAGGCATACGAAGGAAATATTGCTGAAAATAAAACCGTCGAGAAACCGTCTGTTGCAATTAGTTTGAGGTTAAGCCTCGGAAGCCATAAAGCATTCTTCAGCTCTACTGAATACAAGAGATATCATTCATGGGATGTTCCTTTGTTTATAGAGTTGCTTGAATTTCTCATTAAAAATATCTATGTGAAATTTGGCAACACAATATATCAACAGCATATAGGTATTCCAATGGGTATCCATTCAAAGCCCGTTCCTTCTCATTCACCAAAAGCTATACAGACGATCTTCTCGCTGTGGATAATCGCTACATAAATGACACAGTGAAGGATATATATCCACCTTCAGTGGATTTGAAGGAAACTAAAGATAACCTTACAGGCACATCATATTTAGACCTATATCTCTATAAAAATGAAGCGGGCCTTCTCTTTAGTCGACTGTATGACAAAAGAGATGATTACAATTTCGACATCGTAAACTATCCCTTTCTGGACAGTAACATTCCAGTGGGACCTGCATATGGCGTATACATATCTCGCTTAGTAGCATTTGCTAGATCCTGTGTTAAATGTGACGATTTTAATCAACGTCACAAAACATTGTTGCAGAAGCTTATAAAACAGGGCTATTCCACCAAGCGCCTCCACTCAAAGTTTCTCAAATTTGGCGATACATATCGCATGCCGATAGCAAAATACGAACGTAGCGTGCAAGATCTATGGCGCTACGTTTCGTAACATGTGTCTAATTCCGCTTAACCCGGGGCTAGGGGCCGTATGAGCCCATGTACTTCAAGATCCTCATGGTACTCATATGAACAATCACAATCAAAGCGTGACTGAGATACATCATTCTTTAGATGACTTTACAACGAATATTATGGATTAAGAATACTGATCAGCGATACGGATTCCGGCATCATTGAAAACTGTTGACCGCTTCTCTCTTGTAGGAAACAAGCCTATGTTTATGTGTACTATGATTGTCTTTTTGAATTTGGTGCTAATGCTTTTATATGGAATATGGAATAGGTCTTTGGATTATGGGCGCGGATATTCTCTAATGGACGACGGCTGAATTATGAATGCCGGACCAGACGCTTGTAATTAGAATCCTTAGAATGACTGAACCAATAGGCGTCAGATCCGACATTCAGTATTCAACCATCGTCAGACACAAAAGTATCGTTGAATGTATGTGGATATTGAAAAACTCAAAATGTGTTACGGAAGAACTTGATGCTAAACGTCACATACCGTACAGACATGTATCCACATGGGATTTCTCGACTCTCTATACTACAATCCCTCATCAGGACCTTATTGACTAAGTTCATTAATAGTATCTGTGTTCAAGAAAACTGATCGTAGATATATTGATGTAGGAAGCCATAAAGCATTCTTTAGCTCTACTACATACAAGAGGTATCATTCATGGGATGTTTCTTTGTTTATAGAGTTGCTTGAATTTCTCATTAAAAATATCTATGTGAAATTTGGCAACACAATACATCAACAGCATATAGGTATTCCAATGGGTACTGATTGTGCACCCCTGTTGGCTGCCCTATATCTGTTCTCTTATGAATATGACTATATGCAGGCGCTCTCAAAAACCCATCCATTCAAAGCTCGTTCCTTCTCATTCACCAAAAGCTATACAGACGATCTTCTCGCTGTGAATAATCGCTACATAAATAACGCAGTGAAGGATATATATCCACCTTCACTGGATTTGAAGGAAACTACAGATAGCCCTACAAGCGCATCATATTTAGACCTATATCTCTATAAAAATGAAGCGGGCCTTCTCTCTCGTCGACCGTATGACAAAAGAGATGGCATCGTAAACTATCTCTTTCTGGACAGTAATATTTCAGTGGGACCTGCATATGGCGTATACATATCACGCCTATTAGCATTTGCTAGATCCAGTGTTAAATGTGACGATTTTAATCAACGTCACAAAACATTGCTGCAGAAACTTATAAAACAGGGCTACACCATCAAGCGCCTCCACTCAAGGTTTCTCAAATTTGGCGATACATATCGCATGCTGATAGCAAAATACGAGCGTAGCGTGCAAGATCTATGGCGTTACGTTTCGTAACTTGTGTCTAATTCCGCTTAACCCAGGGCTAGGGGCCGTTTGAACCCATGTACTTCAAGATCCTCATGGTACTCATATGATCAGACACAATCAAAGCGTGACTGAGATATTCTTTAGATGACTTTACAACGAATATTATGGATTAAGAATACTGATCAGCGATACGGATTTGATATCTTTGGAACATCATGATGTCTTGACGGCATCATTGAAAACTGTTAACCGCTTCTCTCTTGCAGGAAACAAGCCAATGTTTATGTATACTATGATTGTCTTTTTGAATTTGGTGCTAATACTGTTATATGAAATATGGAATAGGTCTTTGGATTATTGACGCGGATATTCTTTAATGGACGACGGCTGAATTATGAATGACGGATCAGACGCTTGTAATTCCCGACTGAATCAGCCAAAGAACTTGTACCATCGGCAGTCAGCAACAATTCCAATCAGGCACATTAAACATGTTTCTTACTTGCTATGCAGAAGTGGTCAACAGTCTTCATTGGTAACAGCAAGACGAAGGATTATGGGATTTCTTTCTATACGTGTAACGGGGAAAAGACTAAAAGTAGTAGGGCTCCGTAAACATAGATAAGCTAAGGGAATTATATTCCCAGATTACGGCTTAGTGGACATCGGTAAAACGGACGTTCTATGTTTGGTCTTCCACAGGGTACCCAAGACATATACGTCGTTTGTTAAGGCCAAACCCAAGATGGATCGTTGTTGTTCTAATAGATTCATAGCAATCTTGGAAAATTGCAATACCTCGTAACTGTCTGGCAAAGGATATCTGAAACTTGATATATGTATTATTGAGGACATTCTGACTAACTATCGTTAGAACTTCATGATGTTTTGCCGGCATCATTGAAAACTGTTGACTGCTTCACTCTTGCAGGAAACTAGTCTCTGTTTATGTTTACTATGATTGTCTTTTTATGAGTTTGGTGCTAATGCTGTTATATGGAATAGGTATTTGAATTATTGAAAGAAAATGCTTTAACCCTACCTGGCCTGGGAGGGGGGGGGAGGCATGTTCGCCTATTTCCATACCCCCCGGGCAGAGGATCATGGGTAAATTCAAAATGGCGCCCACTTGGGGTACCTGAAAAGTGATGTTTTTGTAATATTTCTTGAAAATGTTCACTTTTCCGCGAAAAAAATTGGACAAAAACTATTCTATTCCACATCACATTAATATTTACTAATTAAAATTCGACTGAAAAATCGACCAAAAAATGCCGTTTTTGAAAATGACGTCAATGTGACTTCATCAAAGCGGCCATCTTGGATTTTTTTACATTTTCTGTTAGAGGTTGATCCAAGGATATTGTGTGGTAAGTTTCAGCTCCCTAGCTCAAGGGGTGAGAAAAATAATTAGGTGGGTCATTTCGGCGCCCCCCCCCCCGTCCCGGATACGTCCCAAAAAGCCCAGGCCAGATTTAGTGGACGATGGATGAATACTGAATGACGGACTTGTATTCATGTATGCAAGTCAACTGTGACACTGCTGTCAAATATATTACAGCAAAAACGGCCTCACTTATGTTTGGCCTAGACTGCGTTCTTTCGTAAAGGTCCATGCGAACTCGTTGCTCATATATCTAATTAATCTGTCTACTTTCTGTCAGAGAATAGTCCAGTGGGAATGAGATTACAACACATATAAGGGAAGTGGGAAGAGGTGAGACATACTGACAGAGTCACATGGCTTCACAGTATAGTCTTCTGATTAACCTATTCTAAGGCACATACCAAGAATCTAAAGATTCGTGATATGCGTTGTATCTCAGATACGCTTTTATTGTATCTATTCATGTGTCTGGGTTAGATGGGCTCTCTGTATTGATTTAGATGTACAGTGACAGTGCGTCGATAATGAACACTTCAGGGATAGCATTGTTTATTAACAACCTATAATGGTATTCATTAGACACCTTAACAAACAGATCATCAGATCTTCCTACACTTTGAGCAGAATATCAATACTTCTCATGGTGCCTATCACAAGTGATGTGATTGGGAAAGTGGAATCAACTGTTAAGTATACCTTACGCTTTGATATACGCTAGATGCTTCCAACCCTACATGACTTGCATCCATTATCCTTAAATGGAGTTTCATTTATTTCATACCGAGGATATAATGTATTCATACTACACCATAGACCATTTTCGATGCAGACGTCAGATACGGTATTACTTTCTGTTGGCTGAATTACCGCGTCTTTTATCGAATCTTTCCTTTTCACGTAAAACTGTCCGTCCCCATGATCACAATGTCATGCAGGTATATCATATATATTGAAACACGCTGGTTTCTGGCAAGAAAGATGTGACCAACAGTGGCGAATGATGCTGGCAAGACATCATATTGAGTAAAATTTATCCGAATGAGTCATTTCCTGGTCTTTAATGGATCCCAGTCACGTTTTGATTGTGTCTGTTCATCGGAACATCATGGTGATCCAACATACATTATATTGAAGTGGTACCTTTAGTTCCGCGTTCAGTGGAATAATTTACTAAATGCATTATTTACTTCCAAATTTAAGGAATCTGGAATTGGGGCTTGATACACTGCCAAAAATAGGATACTTAAATAAGTTTTTTTTACCTCAATTCTAGATAAATTACCTTAAAACAAGAAATGTTTTCTTAGTTTGTCCCATTTTGCCAGATTTGTCTTTTTTTAAGAAAAATTATCTTAAATAGGATTTAATTTTACTAGATATATCTTATTATAAGAAAAGTTATCTTAAATAAGATTTATTTTTACCAGATGTAAGGTGTGATAACAAAAGTTATCTTAACTAAGATGTCTTTTCTGTGATTTGTCTCCTTAAAATGTAAGATCGTGAATCGAGTGGAAACGGATCGCTATACTAATAGTATGAACCGGTGGTTTCCTGAAAGAAATTGTTCATTGTCAATTTGTAAGAGTTACTGTTACAACTTGCCTGAGATATACGTGAAATTATATCTTCTACTTGAGTGAGGAACATATTTTTGTAATTTAGTATTTTTATTTGCAAGTCCACCTTCACGTGCGGTTATGGTTTTCATATGGGTTCATGTATTTGCCGCCATTTTCAACTGAAATCTTCTGTTCTTCCACAATTCTCGCGAATTATGTTGGTATCCAGGAACATTATTGAGGAAACTCAACTGAGCCTCTCAGTGGATCGTTCTACAGATGAATGAGAGTAGTATGTTGCTCAATGTGTTCAATGAAATGAGTGAAAACGTCGAAAATGAGATTTGCTTTCTTTGGGAGTGGATTTACAGATATACAACAACAACAACAACAAATTGGGAAACATAAACTAGATCCTAGGGGCTTCTGTTGGTGAAAGTGCGGATCTGCAGATCTGTTTCGTCGTTTTTGTCTACCTGAACACAGGCAATTAGAAAGTAAGTTTAAGACTGTTACATTGGTTTCAAAGCAAACGCGAAAAAATATATGTATAAAAAGCAAAGATACAAGCTCGACCTCCCATGTGCACAGCAATGTAGAAATGTATTTCCAAGAAAAGCTTCCCCATGTCGAAGAGATATAAGAAAGCAACACATTTTTATATACATTAGCTAATCAAATTATTTAATATTTACAGTATAATGGAAAAAAACATTGAAAATATGTTTTTGAATTCTCCAGAAGTATTTTGGGGTTGAATAAGCTTATTCATTATATATGTCAGATAGGCATTCAAACCAAAGTCATTGCATCAAACCAGTGACTGCAGTCTATTCAAGAAACCTGTCTTTGTAATGTAAGTTGGTGGCAGGTTGCCTCTGGCAATTTTGACTGGCAGAAACTTTTCGGGCTTTGAGCATTTGCATAAAACATCGGATCTGGATTCTACATGGTTTGTAGTGTATTGATTCTTTCAGTGTTTCCTAGTTCTTTCCTTCAGCTTGGAAGAATATGCGTATATGAACTTGGGTGTATGCTTTAGCTTGTAGACCTTGTCTGCGACTAAACATTGGGACTTTCTCCACCACAAGCACCTGATGAGCACAAAGGTTGGGCAATTCTATTTGAGCAGTTTAGGTGTTTTTACTATCAAGAGTGCAATATGCTGTTATATTTGTAATGTCTATGGAGAATTGAAGATTACAGATTTTCTAAATTTGAGAAGTATCCATCATATCTTTGGTGTTTGGCTATTTTGCATGGTTTTAATTATATCAGTCTCTTGTCATATCATACAACTTTGACATGGGCGAGAAATGTTGTGCAAATATATTTTAGTATTACTGCTATAAATGGAAAGAAATACTTGTCAAGGAGAGGTTTTAAGGATGAATGCCAGAACAAAGGCCTTAAAATATTTAAAATATATTCTTTATTTATCTGTTTTACATATATGACTTACTTTTGCCCTTCAATTGCATGATGATGGGTTGAAAGCGACGTTAAATCCTATCACTCACTCACACTTCAATTGCATGACATTATTTTATCATGTTTTTATTTTACATGTATACTGCTAACTGTAACAAGCATATATTCATGTTCAGATTTTGGCAGTAATATGATATAAAAAAACTTTAGTTAAAAACGTTAATTGGATTGTAGGGAAATATTTGAAGTGTCACTATGGAGCTCGTTGTTTTATTGATCCTGTGGGGAATTGCGGCGTGGCTGAAATTATTGGGATACCTCTTCTACATGCATAAACTTTTGCATCTAATATGTGCAGACTATTCACTACATGCATCATTTGAATAAAATTTCCCCATCTTCAAAATATTTTTTTGTCATTTAATTTGATTAAATGTTGTTTAGCATGTTTTTCTTAATTAAGTAAATGTTGCTAGCTCAAGATCCCTTTGTTGAATTTACAATGTAAGATAATTTAACTTGAAGACTGTATACATGTTTTCTTGAGTAAGAATATTTAACTCAACAGCCTTGAGAAATATTTTCTTATCCAAGTTAACAGCTTTGAGAAATATTTTCTTATCCAAGTGGTCAGTTTTTCTTGAAAAAGTTAATTATCTGGAATAAGTTTAATATTCTTACCCCACTCCAAAAATGTCTTACTTTAGATTTCATAGCAAGATAAATTATCTTACTGAAGAAAAATAAGATTTTTTTTCTTAAATGAGTAAAAAGCGCCAAGATAATTTTTCTTAATTAAGATCTTCGAATAAGATTTGTGAATCTTGAATAAGATAAATAAACTTATAATTTTCTTATCCAAGTAAATATCTATAAGTAAATTATTCTTACCCCACTCCATGATAATTTATCTTATTTCAAGATGATTTTTTCTTAAAATAAATTTTTTTTTTCTCGTTTTAAGTACCCTATTTTTGGCAGTGTAGTATGGCCTAGTCAAATCAGCTTCTGAAACAATATTATATACGTTGATTGAAATCTTCAGAGTTGGTTTCCTTTAAGGTCTGTGAAGGTGGATACATATCCTTCAATTTGTCGGGTGTAGGGTCATCCACAACAAGTAGATCTTTGAATAACAAGTGTTTGATAAACGAGAAGGGAGGAGTTTGAAATTCTTTCAACATTTTCTGAATATTACCGTTCTTATCAGAGATCAGATATAGCCTCGCCAAAGCAGTGCACAATTCGTCAAAGATATCCCAACCCAGGCAGCCACACAACGAGGGTAGCTAATGATGGCGACGAGGTTACCAAATCAACGTCTGAATACTCATCGTCACGTACGAGCCACAATGGTGTCACGCCCACTCAGAGATTGAGAGCAATTAACGCAGATTGTCTGCCAGACAGTTAAAAACTCTTGTCTTGAAGTTCATGATTTTATGCAGTTCAACGAGAATGGCCAGTTCACTTATCTCTGTCACCTCTCTAATGGTTATCTTCCCACGTTCCCAAGATAATTTAATCACAAAACATATTTCAAATGTGACAAGATGACATTATGTTAGATATCCTTGTCAATTTATTTACTTCGTGTCATATAAATAACACGGGGGCCAAAATGCTCAGACGTCTTTTGGGGCAAGTATACTCTCAACGTGCCTGGTGTGCCAATCATGTGTATCTTTTAGCGCAAATTGTCACGGGTAGCATTTAAGAAAGGTTCGTATCTCAAGGTTATCTGGAAAATAAACTGATATCTGCTTGCATGGAACAATCGAGTTATGTAACTTGCCTATGGGCGAATGACCTCGAAGGTATTCATTCTACCTTAGCTTTTCCTAGCTGCTTTTTAAATTATTTACTACCGGTAACTATTTTTGATGCTGGGCATCCAAAATCAGCATTTATTTGTAGTTATGCTATTGGAGTGTGAAACATTCTCTCGGAGAAGACGAGCTGTGTAAATGTATCAGGAGCACGATCTCATATTACGGTATTCAGTTCAGGAGATGGCTTAAGTGTAGACAAAGGCATTTTGGTGGCAACATATGTGCTGTGGATTGAGTACGAGGCCAAGGGATGATACATTAGCGCCGTTATCAGCGGGGAAGATAAACGACCATGAATATGTTGTTAGGAGATTTCCAAAAGTTTATGTTTTGAATACTATTAATGAACTAACTACATATAGTTCCATACCGATTGAGCATAAACTGTTCACTCTCTATTGATATAAAACTTCGCATTTCGGGTTGATATATATTGGTCGCTTCCATAATTACTTAATATCAATGGTTTGAAGCAGGGAGAGAGGGAGAGAGGGAGAGAGAGAATTAAGGTTTAACGTCGCGTTCAGCAATATTTCAGCAAAATAGCGTCGATCAAACAAATTCTAAGTATTCCAACAAAAACAACCTGGCAATCCAGTAGTAATCAACACAACACACAAAAAACTGGTACATACATTAAAACTTATACAACAAACGGATTTCTCTCAAATAACCTAAAATACAGTCTTCTTTTACCCGACTAAAAAGATCTTCTAAAGTAGCTGCTTGATAAAAAAAATCTTTTACAATCTTAAAATCCATACTGTCGATCAGAATATGTTTCACTGCGAGATCTTCGTGGCATGGAATACATCTTGAGGCTGGTTCCTTTTTTAGTAAATGTTCGTGAGTTAATCGGGTATGGCCGATTCTACATCGCCTGATCGTGGCTTGATCGAAACGTTTCTGGTTGCTCAGATGGATACAAATACAATGTTTTGAAACTTCTGAACTTTATTATCCACAGCATCCCATAAAGATTGAAACCGCTTTCCCACATAAACACAGATAGTGGGTCTGAAATCGCTATATGGGATTCCAACAGGATCAACCTCATTATCTAGGGCTGCCTTAGCCATTTCATCAGCTTCAGTATTTCCTTTGATGCCAACGTGGATAGGCAACCAACAAAACACAACTTCAATATGTCGATGAAATCTACGCCCATATAATTGTAGAATGTAGGTGCAAACAGAAACGAAATGATTCGAAGCAGCATTCTGTCAAAAGCGGACGAGGATCAGTATTTGAAGCTAGCATATTTTAAGGAGAAACGATAATTGCTGTTTATTTG
>JAVTVY010050029.1:0-23414 GCA_036873755.1 Hanleya hanleyi | reverse complement strand
AACTAGTTGACCTTGAAGCAAGAGCTGAGAGCTCACATATCCCACACTGATATCGACAGTAATCAAACACAAGAAAGTAATAGTTTTCCTGCAAATGGATTCCTTTTAGACGAGAGAATTTTTCATGAAGGAAGAAGAAAGTGATGAAGTAAACCTTTGTTCTTGAGTTAATAAACAGGTGTGAAGTTCATAAAGGATTCCTCTCTCCGTTAAATTAGTAAATGTATGGTTTTTATTTCACAGCAGTTTAACTAAATGAAGCGTTTCAAACATGGAAGACAACTTCACAGGGCAATACCATATAAATGCAGGGGAAAGAACTTCGAATATTCCAACAATATTCCAACACATTTAGTCAGCTAAGCTTGATTCAGTTTTGGGGGACTGCAACCTAGACCGTTGACAAATTGATGTCATATGTATGGCTCCACTTTGCCATGCGAGTAAGGTATACTCAAAGTTTGGTACCAATCCATACCTTAAAACTAGAGCCATCGCATGGACAACATGAATTGCAGGCAAGCACCTAAAAGGTGCGTGGACCCCTCAGCCTGTTTTTTTTTTAGTCAAGTAGGATCAGGGCTGCATCTAGATCGCCAACTTAGTTTCGGAAAACATATGGGCGCCCAAAACTCAAATGAAACAAAAAACGAAAGTGTTGTTGTTGTTCAATTTGAAAGGATTTTTGAAGGAAATACTAGAAAAAGCCTCTGGGATCCTCAATATCGATCCGATTGCATAGCTGGGTATTGAATTTCATGTTAATAAACCTCTGTTTTGTGAGTGATCACAGGCTATTTGCGCCAAAATTCACTTTCAAAAATTGGACCCTCAATAATGAATTACGAGAAGGAACTGGGAGTTTGGGATCGGAACCTGAAAAAAATCCCTGAAAAGAGACATAGGTTTCATGCGAGTGGTGTGCTGGGATTACAGCATGCAAGAAAGTGTAGCTTTATCAGTGGCAATTTATGCATTGCACAAGTGTGATTACAAGTAAACACACTGATTGACACAGTCCCACCCTTATCATTTTGGGGGGGGGGGCATAAACTTCAGGTATACAAACTGGTTCAAAATTGCCCAGAGTCAGGCTAAAAATGGGCTCTCCTAATCACTCGTTTTAAAAATTGATAAAAATGTTGTACCAGTTAAATGTGTGGACACAAATATGGTTCATGCAAAAGTTTTAGGATAAACATATGATGTAGAATAGAATGATTTAATAGCAAAATTAAAGAAAAATGTTGTCCTTCATTCAATGAGAATCTTTCTTGTATCAGGGAACCTTCAAAATTCACAATGAAACATGCAACCAAGGGTTCCCGATGGGCATAGATAATAGTGCAAACGCTAAGCCATCAATAAATAATAAAAAAATAAAAAATCATGAAATAATTATAACCATCTGAAAATCTAATCATTTCATCAGTCAACATTCAGGAAGCTCTCACCAAAGTTTCGTCAGGCCCGACTTGATAGATCTACAGATATTCAGCGGACAAGAACATGTTGATGGGCATAGATAGCAGTGCAAAAGCTGAGCCATCAATAAATAATAAAAAAAATAATTAAAAATCATGAAATCATCATAGCCACCTGAAAATCTAATCATTTAATCAGTCAACATTCAGGAAGCTCTCACCAAAGTTTGGTCGGGCCCGTTCAGCGGACAAGAACATGTTGACGGACGGACGGACGGACGGACGTACGTACATGGCAACGACAAGACCCCACAGCCCTATGGGCTGAGGGGTACCAAATGTTAATGGATGAATGGACAGAACACAACATCGCATTACACGACCTCGTCTTCAACAGGCATAAGAAAATGTGACTTTCAATGATAATGATTTCTTGATTTTGGGGTCACAGTGACCTTGATCTTTGACCTTGACCTCAATTTTGGTACACAACACATCGTCTTCTCTCAATCTATCAATGCACACAAAAAAATCATGAGTTTTAATAATTTCCTGATTTTGGGGTCACAGTGACCTTGACCTTGGCCTAAATTTTGGTACATGACAAACCGTCTCCCCTCAATTTCTCAATGGAAACAATTTCACGATTTTGGGGTCACAGTGACCTTGACCTTTGACCTTGACCTACATTTTGGTATGTGACACATTGTGTCCCCCTAATGTATCTACTGACACAAAAATGGTATTTTTAATAATTTCGTAATTTTGGGGTCAGTGACCTTTGACCTTGACCTAATTTTTGGTATGCATCACTTCATTTCCGCCTATTAAATCCACTCACAAAAAATTAGAAATTTTTAAGATTTCCTGATTTTTCGATCACACTGACCTTTGACCTCTGACCTTGACCTACATTTAATATGCAACACATCGTTCCTCCCCTAGGGCATCCACTCACCAAAAATTAGAACTGTAGATAGAAAACTGTCAACGATCAATGATTTCCTGATTTTTGGCAACAGTGACCTTTGACCTCTGACCTCGACCTCAATTTGGTACGCGACACATCGTCTCCACCTGGCGTATCCACTCACAAAAAATTGCAACTGTGGATAGAAAACGTTCACAGATATAGACCGGACACGAACACTTCAGTGATTTCCTGTTTTTTAGGCCCGTGACCTTTGATCTGTGACCTCGACCTTCATTTTGGTACGCGACACATCGTCTCCCCGTAGGGTATCCACTCACCAAAAAATTGGAACTGTAAATAGAAAACTGTTCCAGATATAGACCGGACACGGGTGATGGACAGACGGATGGACGGACAGACGGACGGAAATCGCCATCACATAATACGTCCGCCTTTTGGGCGGGCGTATAAAAACAGATCATTGCCCCATCAAAACCAGATTAATACCAGATCATCTAACCAGAGTATTGCCAGAGCATTTTCCATATTGATACCATATCACTTTTTACTCTGGCAATGATATGGTTTCAATATGGTTTTGATCTGGTTTTGATCTGGTAATGATAGGGCAATTTTAGCATATTATGGTAAGGGTATCACAGTTTATATCCCAGCTATTGGCTGACAACACTGCAACTGTGAGACATTATATAATGTCTGGGATATTAGTATCACAGTTAATATTGTATCCCAGGTCTGGGCTGACAAGTACTACAACTGTAAAACATTATGAGATTGATCTAATCAAAACCCCTCGGCTTTCCCCAAGTGATTGTGACCCATATGTAGTGTGAATTGGGGAAGAGATAGTTCTATGTGGGATGATCAAGATATACCGGTAGTACATTCAGGCATATAGGACAGAAATAGAAAATTATCTATCTGTAAAGGGGCATAACTCTGTAAAATATGGGTCTAGTTAGAGGGGGGGGCATAATAAGTTTCCAAAATATAGTAGCTATACCGAACACAGTTCTGCAGATATAGTTGGTTACATTCAGGCATATAGATAGAAATTAATATATCTGTAAAGGGGCAGAACTCTGTAAAATATGGGCCAACGGAAGCCACTTTCGATAGGCGTCTGACTTAGCACTAGATAAATAAGTGTTGAAAATTTGGTGGTTGTATCTCAAGTGGTTTTGCCTAAAATGCGTTAACGGACGGACGGACGGACATACATGGCAACGACAATGCCCCGAAGCCAAAATGGCAGAGGTGTAATAATGCACTGTTTTGTCCAGACTGGGATATACTGTCACTGATGTATTGTATCCCAGGCCTAGGCTGACTACACTACAACTGTGAGACATTACATAATGTACTGTTTTGTCCAGATTGGGATGTTAGTAGGGTGAGTGAGTGAATATGATTTAACATTGCTTTCAACTATATTTCAGTCATATCGTGACGTTGGGTCCTATTCCATATCTCACCCAGGAACCACACAGGTGGGGTCCTATTCCTTTTCACACCCATGAACCCCACAGGTGCCTCAGTTGCATGTAGTCGCCTTTTACGACAAGCTCTCTGAGGAGCCAAGGCTTATTTTAACCATGACCTGCAGTGTGCACAATGACATCCCAGGTCAATCCCCGCAAGCCCAACGGGGCTGGGATGTTAGTATCACTATTATATTGTAGGAGTGAGCGAGTGAGTAAGTAAGATTTAATGTCGTTTTCAACATTTTTTCAGTCATATCACGACGGCGCCTACATGCCAGAACACGAGATGCATGTCCACAGTTCCTATTATCCTGGCCAGTACAGCACCTGGTCACCCATCCAAGTAGTAACCGAGCTCAATGCTGCTTAAACTTCGGTGATCTAATGAGAATCGGTGTGCCCAGCATGATGCGCCGTACCTCAAATTATATTGTATCCAAGGTATAGGCTGGCAATGATGATCAAGTTAAACAATATTGAAATGCCAATCAAGTGTCAATTTCCAAAATCCACTACTAGTATTCTTGAAAACCATAGTAAGCTGCTGTCTGTGTTGGAGAATAACAGACAGGTAAACAGACAAAACACAAATATTAGGGGCCTACCCTCACTATGATGAATAAAATAGTACACTGGTCGCCACCGTTTTTTTTGTATCGATACTATAGACGGGTATAGGTCAGCATTTCTCTTCACTGCCAACAGTTACACAGACTGAATTGGGATTTGAATTTTATTGGCCGATTCCAGCAGTCTGATTGGCTATCACAGTTGAAGTTGCTTTCCATTGGGCCATGACTGTTCATTCTCCTAGTCTGTGTCTGTTTAGACTCTGGATTGAATGTTGGGTCGATAAATTCTACAATGCGGAGAAGGAGTCTTTTTCCGGACAGAATTTTGAATTGAAGATGCTGGCCATTACCGGTCTGCTGTATGGATATATAGGGGAGGTAACCAGTCTACTGTATGAATATAGAGGGGAGGTAACCAGTTTACTGTATGGATATACATGTACAGGGAAGGTAACCAGTCTACAGTATGGATATATGGAGGGGAGTTAACCAGCTACTGTAGGGATATACAGGGGAGGTAACCAGTTTACTGTATGAATATAGAGGGGAGGTAACCAGTCTACTGTATGTATATAGAGGGGAGGTAACCAGTCTACTGTATGGATATATATGGGAAGGTAAAAAATATATAATTTAATGAAATGGGTAATCTTTCAAACTCGAATGCCTCCGACTGCGGACCCAACGAATGCAGCTTAAGCATGATAAGTGAATTATGGCAGATATAAAAAGTTTTTTTCAGTTAAATAGACACTATAAAGAAGGAACATCATAATTTGTTCTTGGTATATATGGAAAAGTAGGTGAGTATAGTACTGTACCTAGAAGATTATTTTGGCAAAATTCAATATTTCATCTCATGAACAGGATAAAACATCCCCATAACCATTTAATTAAACATGTTTACAAAGTTTCAAATGCATCCAGCGAAAGCCGTGGAAATAATTGATTACACACGGTCTAATCAATATTACTGAAATAGAATGCACAAAATCGATAAAGTTCAAAGTTTCAGGTATATTCACTCAAAACTCCAGGAATTATACTCGAGTTCCACTGGTACACTATAATTGATGATGAAAATGGCAAAGTCCAAAACATTATAATTTGACAAAAATTTATATTTCCTCTCTCAAATACCAGGTGCACATCTTCGAAGCATGTTTCATAATCTTGCAAAGTTTCAGAAATGTGCACTCAAAACTCTAGCACTAGTTGATTAGACAATTTCGGTGTGACAAGCAGACAGACAGACGGACAGACTGAACACTTAATGCCTCCTGGTTACATCTGAAGGCATAACATTATACATGTAATTAATATGAAATAGTTTGTCCATGCAGTCTGACAATTACCACAGTCATGACAGTTAGGGATCGTTTCCATTAATCGTTTTTTCTTCAGTCGCGATTTTTCTTCAATTTTCTCGATTGAAAAACGATCAGTCGCGAATCAGTAGCGAGGATATCGAGAAAAAAAATGAGAAAAAACGATTGAACCTTTTCTGAAAAAAAACATTCTCTCGCGATATCGTTTTTGAATCGTTTACCCATGCGCGATCCGTTCTTGATCGCGAATCTTCAATCGCGAGAGAATCGTTTTTTTCAAGGCGCGAGAGAATCGTGAGGCGGAGTGATATTTGACACACGTACAGCGAAAATCTGACGAATCAACACAAAATTTCAGCCCGCACAGATGCCAAAAACGTTCACGAAAAATACTGCGCAAGAAATCTGGAATAATACCAGCTTTAAAACACAAAAATACCCAAAATAATAGACGAAATTGCAAGTGCAAATGACCCAATCTGACCATATCCGGCCTGTGTCCCGTACAAAATATATGTAAATATGAAGTTATAATTATATGCATAACCATTATTCCTATGTATATATATAGATATTTTTTTTCAATTTCTTTCAATATCCCCATCGTATCTATATAACCGCCAACTGTACAGAAACACGCTATAGTTTTACACTAGGCAAAGAATGGAAAAGGAAGAAGAAAAAATGATCGAACTTTATATAGTCTGACTGAAGTGTTAGAAACTCGAACGTGTATGCGGGTCAGTCAGGCTGAACCAATGGCGTACTACTTTCGGCTATAATCCTCAATCGTTTTTTTTCAATCGTTTATATTTTCTCGATTAAAAAGCGATTGAATCGCGATATCGCTTTTTATTCGCGAGAATTTTCTCGATTGAAAAACGATTGCCAACAGGAAAAAAACCCATTCGAACAGCGATCGCGAATGAATCGTTTATTTTGAAGAAAAAAAACCATACCCTCGCGCCTTGGAAAATCGCGACTTCAAGAAAATTTGACGAAATAAACGATTCATTCGCGAACGATAATTGGAAACGGTGCCTTATGGTCAGGCTATATAATCACATACATGTATCCTACCGATGCATGGAAAACGTAATTGCAAACAGACAGGACAAAATTATCCCCGCTGGCTAATCTCTGTGTTGCATTTTACACATGCACCAAATTGACCACGTAATATAATGACAATAAAACACACATATACTGGTATTGAAAGCAACACCAATAAAATTTCAATGACCCGCTGGCATATTATTGGCAGAACAAGTTATTCGTTATCAAGCGTGGGCGTGTGTCTGACCAGACGACAGTGACCACTGCCGAAAATGAACGATTTTCAGCATATCGATGACAGGTATGGTTACTGGTGTCCAGTCATTTGTGATGGAGAGATATCGTACTATTATTGTCACCGAATGTAGGGTTATTACTATTTCAAGTTAACAAAAATTTTAAACATTTTTGCGGGATGTTTTCAGGTGTTGGTGGACTGTGAGTCCATGGTAGGTATTAGCATCGATTTATAGTGTGAGGAAATGAGCACAAAATGAACACGTGGGAACATACTACCTATGGCTCATGTATCACTGACTCATTCATCTCTTGATTCCTTTCACTTGTGTGTGTTTAAGAGGAATATGAACCATTAAAATTTTATTCTCTGTCTGATATTACGACAGTCCATGGTATCATACTTGGAACGATCGACAATCCATGGTAGGTGAAAATACGGTCAGCCCGAACTGACGTGAACCGTGTAACCTTGGCCACTAACCCTGTAACCGAATATATGAATCATTCGGAAATCTGGTACAGATCATTACCGATGACATGATTATCGACCAGTAGTGCCATGAATATTCCATATACGGGGTGACTAAGTCACTGATTCGCCAAATGGACTGTTGCCAAGACAAATGGTAGGCCTAGCTACCATGGACTGTCGACATACCTGATATACAATCATATGTTTCCTCATTATAACATTGCAGCTGTTATCCGGCTTCAATGTTAAGTGATCCAATCTACAGTTCATGGTCGCTTGACACATGGACTGGTGCATTCACCTACAATCATACTTGTCGATTCAGTAGGGTGAGTGATCATATAACTACATGTATCTGGCATGTTTTCATGTAATATTTACCAAATTATTCCTTATTCTTAAGCATAATGGCATTTTCTTTGAATCCTGGGAAAATATAGTACATCCAAGAATCCAACAAAGCGTTAGGAAGTTATCGCTTGTGGAAAATTCGAACAGATATGCACGGACATCCACGGACACAAAGAAGCAAGAACCATTTTCAAGTCCCCGGCCGCATTGTGGCATTTGCGGACTGGTAACATTTTTGGCTCACCAGTCCGGTGGACTGGTTCAAATTTTTTTTAAATTCGAACACTGTACATACTGTTTTTTTTCTAACTGGTGCAATGACCCCCGCTGCCAAACCAACTCTGACCCTTAGCCATGTTAGCTGCTGCTTCCTATCCACGACAGCTAAGCATATATACATGTAGATAGCTAGGTTATTGTGTCCCCCTTGTCTGGGACAAACCATACCAGGTATAAGTAGCCTATATATGGTTTGGGTTAGGGTACATGGTTCTTTAACATTTCCAAGATATTTTGGTTCACAGTGATTTTTACCTCTGACCTTGACATAAATGTTGGTACTGTATGGGACACATAATTGAATTTTGGTACAAGACAAACATGTACATGTAAATTGTACAGTGGGGCAAATACCCTGGATTCTCTATATTCAATTCTCAACCTAGCCTAGTCATGCTAGTGTGGCCCATTCATTCACATCCTGTCCTGTTTGTACTTGATCTGAACTGAAGCTGCATAATCAATTACCAGTTGACACACATATCCACATGGCTCAGGTTGGCTCAATTCACACAAAATTGCAAGACAGAGACAATTACTGATACAGCAAAATTCTTTTATAAGTACTTCCCTAAATATATTTTGTATCTAGTCTTTCTTGTATCATTATAGATAATTTTCTTGACTCCTTTTCCATATTTGAGTTAACTTTTTGTGGAGTAATTCTGTTGGCAGTCATGAGAACAACTGTTATCGAACATGTTAGTGGGATTTACTATGGGACAAGGACGATTTTGATAAATAACTACTACATTCACACGGAATACACCCAATGTTATAGTGGGATTTACTATGGGACAAGGACGATAGTGATAAATAACTACTACATTCACACGGAATACACCCAATGTTATAGTGGGATTTTACTATGGGACAAGGACAATTTTGATAAATAACTACTACATGTGTACATTCACACGGAATACACCCAATGTTATAATGGGATTTACTATGGGACAAGGACGATTGTGATAAATGACTGTACTACATTCACACAGAATACACCCAATGTTATAGTGGGATTTACTATGGGACAAGGACGATTGTGATAAATAACTGTACTACATTCACACGGAATACACCCAATGTTATAGTGGGATTTTACTATGGGACAAGGACAATTTTGATAAATAACTACTACATTCACACAGAATACACCCAGTGTTATAGTGGGATTTACTATGGGACAAGGACGATTGTGATAAATGACTGTACTACATTCACACAGAATACACCCAATGTTATAGTGGGATTTACTATGGGACTTGGACAATTGTGATAAATGACTGTACTACATTCACACAGAATACACACAATGTACACCCAAAGTTATAGTGGGATTTACTATGGGACCAGGACGATTGTGATAAATGACTGTACTACATTCACGCAGAATAACCCAATGTTATAGTGGGATTTACTATGGGACAAGGACGATTGTGATAAATGACTGTACTACATTCACGCAGAATAACCCAATGTTATAGTGGGATTTACTATGGGACAAGGACGATTGTGATAAATGACTGTACTACATTGACACAGAATACACCCAATGTTATAGTGGGATTTACTATGGGACAAGGACGATTGTGATAAATAACTGTACTACATTCACAGGGTTTCATACACGTCGTGATTTGACACCGGTATTCGGTGTCAATTTAACTCCCGTAAAAACTCAATTTTGCCACCAAAAAACTGAAGTCTGAGTGTTTTAGAAGGGAAAAACTGAAATTTTGGAAAAAAACTGAAGTCTCCAAAGGCCAATACTTCGTAATTTCGTAACTTTTAATCGAAAGATATTGCGGACAAACAATCGGCAAATGGGGAATACCTGTTGTTGTTGTTGTTGTACCAGAAAAAATAGGTCGGCATCTTCGGTCATTTCCGTGTGATTCGGTACCGCTCAGTTAAACTTCGGTTTGCCGACCGCTAATTATTTATGTCCGTTTCCCGAACTGTTATCGGGGTCATGCCGTCGGTAACCCTAAAGCCTGTATTCATACTAAATGTATGTGGAGGTTTCCGAACAGCGTTGCGTGGCGGAAAAAAAATTGCTGGGAAAGTTTGACATGTGGGAATGAATAAGCCCCCAAAGACGTCTAACTCTCCTTGGAATGGACTGGTAAATATCTGACCATCGCTGAATAGTATTTATGATAAAGGAGACGATGTAATCTTCGCATAGGGCATTTGTTTTCACTCAAAGTTGAACGATCTTGTGTTGTTGTTGTAAAGAAACTGGCATGTTGTTCGCATGTACCGTACGCATTGTAGGCCTACGATGTTGAAACTGAAACCAAAGTTTGATTGTACCGTAGTTAATAAAGTTTGAATGGATAATTCAAAGACCGCGAACTGATTTAGCCACAATATAAACCTGACTAGATCATTCTGTGATTTGAAGATACACAAAGAAGACTTGAATTTTTTTTATACTGTCAACACTTTTTCAAAATTTAATGAGATGGTGCAAACATGGAGGTAAAATCGGATCCGATTTTTACCTCCATGGTGCAAACAAACCAAAACAACTGAAGTTGATTTTTACTAATTTTTTAAATTTAAAATTCCATTTTCTGGCATTGAGTTTAACTGATCTGTCTATTATCCTGAAACAAGTGTCGCACATTAGGGCAGCACAGAAACATTTCAAATGCCTGCCCAATCAACAAAAGTCTGGCGTACGGTACTGCATTTACAAGATTTCGGTCAAACGTTATGGGCAAATCCATTCTTTCAATACGGGTGGTCAAGTCAAACTGTTTGGCACTTATTTGCAGCCTTCAATAATCAAACATGGTAAGCTTATGTATCTGTCTAGAGTTCGCATGATCCTATCGAAAGTTAGCCAGCTGCCTTCGCGAAATAGTTTACAAAATTGTGCGCCTTTTCAAACAGAATTCTCTAATTCATTTCATTTTTATGAGTTTATGATCGCCAAGGACTAGCTGCAGTTATGACAATTGCTTGTCTTCAATCGTGTAATTTTTTTTTTTTGCATTGTCTTTTCCTCTCTCTTTTTTTAATTTCTCTTTTGAATCTAACCCTGGAGTTGTACAGGTCTTTTAATTTTAGTCCGAATATTTGCCAAATTTCACACCAAATCTTTTGAAAAAGTTGAAATTTCCACACAAAAGATCCAGATCCAAGTGGTTTTCAATTAGCGTAGCTGAAACGTTTCAAAACTTGCATACTTAAATTGGACATCATCTGCAAGCCAGGAACTGATACATCGTGATTCGATTTCATTCAAAATTACTAAGTTTGTAATTTTGAAAATTAATTTGAATTGCCTTGTGTAATCTTGTCTTGTTGACTTCCACAATGTGACATAATGTGCTGAAAATTGATGGTATCTTAGACCTTGGTAAATTAAGAACATAAAACTGAAGATGTTAAATTATCTGTTTGATGCTCTATTTTCACAATTCAAATACATTTCGGTATTGACAGGCTCCATTGATGGTCGTACGAAAATTTGTTATATACATTACTTATGACGGTTGCAAAATTAGAAATAAACTCAATAGAAGTCTGTCGGACGGCGACAAAAACGTAAAAATACTCAATTCAGGTGAAAAAAATATTGAATTTTCAGTATCCGGTGGCAAAAATTTGGACTTCTATGAAACCCTGATTCACACGGAATACACCCAATGTTATAGTGGGATTTTACTATGGGACAAGGACAATTTTGATAAATAACTACTACATGTGTACATTCACACGGAATACACCCAATGTTATAGTGGGATTTACTATGGGACAAGGACGATTGTGATAAATGACTGTACTACATTCACGCAGAATAACCCAATGTTATAGTGGGATTTACTATGGGACAAGGACGATTGTGATAAATGACTGTACTACATTCACGCAGAATAACCCAATGTTATAGTGGGATTTACTATGGGACAAGGACAATTGTGATAAAGGACTGTACTACATTCACACAGAATACAACCAATGTTATAGTGAGCTTTACTATGAGACAAGGATGATTGTGATAAATGACTGTACTACATTCATACGGAATACACCCAATGTTATAGTAGGATTTACTATGGGACAAGGACGATATTGATAAATAACTACTACATTCACACAGAATACACCCAATGTTATAGTGGGATTTACTATGGGACAAGGACGATTGTGATAAATAACTGTTACTACATTCACACGGAATACACCCAATGTTATAGTGGGATTTTACTATGGGACAAGGACAATTTTGATAAATAACTACTACATGTGTACATTCACACGGAATACACCCAATGTTATAGTGGGATTTACTATGGGACAGGACGATTTTGATAAATGACTGTACTACATTCACATGGAATACACCCAATAAAAGACTCTTCGCTATTACAAGATTTTAAAATAATTGGCGGTATATCAACCCCGTCACTTGCTCAAAAATGTGACCAAGGAGTGAGGAATACTGTTTATTGGTTGACCATCAATGATATATTTTATACCAGAATATAACTTTTATGTCTGTGGTGAATTTGTATTTCTGTTTTGCTAAGTTTGCAAATAATAATGATTCATGATAACAGAATTGGTCTCTGGCCGGACTTGAACCGACATCTTCTCTCGACCCACAGCTGAGTCGAGATGTGTAATAACTTTATACTACAAAGACTTCATAATATACCATGATCATTTATGATGAAGTTGTAGGTAACATCTATCGGACGTGTAAGGCTTTGGTTATATCAATAAATTAAATGCCTAGATACACATCAGCCATTCCATGGTGACTCCCGTGACATCGCTACTCATTTATTCGCTTGTTTAACGCTATAGCTTCCAAATTCTAAAACTAATATGCAGTGTTATTTACTTATTCTAAAGAGTAATGAGAGGTCACTATTTTGAATAAAAAAAAATTCCAATTCAGTTACAACTTCAAAGAAAAAATTGAAAAAGAAAAACGTGACTCCCGTGACAGCTGCGATCAAAAAAAGATTGACTGCCTTCCCATTTTGATCTTCTTGTAGCCTTCCAGATAAGATATGTGGCGTTGGTCCACATTGTAATCTACTTGAAGGTTTCAAGATTTATAAATAAATTAAATTTAAAAACAAAGAAGAACCACATGGTCTTACAGCCCATTGAAAGTATGTGACTCCCGTGACAGGAAAATGTGACGCCCGTGACAAGTAGCACCCTTATCATGAAACAACTTACATAAAATATTTCTTACATTATTTTATTCATAAGAAAACAGAAATAATACAAAACCAGATCAGTTGAAGCTCAAGGTCTCTTTCATACAGCCAGCATTTGCCCAGTTCCTCATCAAAAGATGAATTAAAAACCAAAACACAACTCGATACTGAATTCGAACTGTAGAGTTAGTTTCCATCCAGGATTGGTGTCTATTTCAGAAATACAGTTCAGAACTAGTTCAATCACACTGACATACTTAGCAAAAAATATGTTAGTGGCCACTCTGTTGCAGCAGTGCTACAATGTACATCACTGTCAGATGTTACAAGCTGCTCGAGCTGTCTGCATGTCTGCATTTTGATGTCACGGGAGTCACAAATGTGAGTATAGTTGTTTGTTCTCCAAGACCTATCTCATCCACAGATAAACAGTTTATGTTTTTAAATCATCTATCATAACAACAACTAAAACCTGGTTAATATTAAATCTAACTGTATTACATGTATATTTGGTAGGAAATCTTCTAAAAAGGCGGTCAAGGGAGTCATAGTTTCTTTGTCACGGGAGTCACACTGACGTACTGGCTTTGTTATCCAGCAAACTAATTAATGTGTTAATTTATTTTTCTGCACATCTGTTATTATATTATTACTTTATTCAAGGAAGAAAATCCTAACTTGAAAATTGGACTCTTCTCCCGGTTGGTAGCCCTAATCAAGGAATGCTTGGCTGAATATGCTCTTGAACTATTTTCACTAGTGGGAGTTGATAGTAACCGTTTCTTTTCTCTGCATTTCCACTGTTGATCCCTGTCAAACAGCCTTCTTTTTCTAGATGTTTTGCTTTATCTTCAGTTAATTTTGTGAATTCCCTTCTCTTTGTTTCCTTATACTTATTCAAGTATTGTCTACACTTTTGTTTATAAACAGCAAATGCAGCATGGTTTGATTTTAACTTCTCCCTCCTCTTTCTATGCCTTTCTGTAGTTACTAGTGGCATTTTGGGTCAACTATATAAAGAAAGTAATAATAAAATAACCGATGTGCAAAAAAATAAAATTAACACATTAATTAGTTTGCTAGATGGCAAAGCCTGTACAGTGTGACTCCCGTGACAAAGAAACTGTGACTCCCGTGACAGCCTTTTAAGAAGATTTTCTAGCAAATATAATACACTTAGATTTAATATTAACCAGGTTTTAGTTGTTGTTATAATAGATGATTTATAAACATAGACTGTTTATCTGTGGATGAGATAGCTCTTCGAGAACAAAACAATTAGACCCACTTTTGTGACTCCCGTGACACCAAAATGAGGTGGAATACATGTAGACAGCTCGAGCAGTTTGTAACCTCTGACAGTGATATAGTACTCTGCTGCAACAGAGTGGCCAATAATCTATTTTTTGCTAAGTAGATCAGTGTGATTGAACTAGTTCTTTGTGGAAAATTCCACATGGCAGAATTGTACCACAGTGACCTCAGTGAGGAGGCTGCAACAATGCATGTGTTTAAAAAGCTCTGTGACCTCAATAAACTGAACAATCTCAAAGATATTCCATACCCAGTAACCCTGACCATATAGGTATCTGATAAGCTGCTTTAAGCAATTCTTAGGTAAATTTTAAAAAATAAGTATGATGCACAGTTAGCTTGGAATGGCTGACATGGTCTTGATGGTACAGTACATTTACAGTTACATATCTCCCTTCCCCCTCTTACAATCAAGTTCAGTACCATGAACGTTTGTTCGTTGCCTTGGCATTCTGATTGTTTCTAGTTGGTGCAATGGGTTCAACTGCCCCTCCCCCCAACCAACTCTGACCCTTTACCTCCTGTTCCCTATCCAGGCTGAGCACAGGAGATGGCTAGGGAAATGCATCAATGTCTGGGTTAAATCATACCAGGTTTAAGTATAAAAGCTTTGGGTTAGGATACAGGGTACACACTGGAGATTCAATCATTGGAACTTTCGGGGTTTTGCCGAAGTAATCAGACCTCTCGGGCCGGCAACGCTATTCATCGGGTAAAAATGGCGGATTTTGGCCGACAGATTCCGCCCAGCGACGGAAACCAGCCCGGATTGGAGGAGCCAGCAATGTAAGTACTTCAAGGTACCCACCAGTTGGTGATCCGCTTGGTTAGGAATCGTTCAAGGTAACTTAACAAATGCGCTGCCGTCTGGGGTTTACTGACGAAGCTCCACAATTCCGCTAGTCACACGTGCCTTCAAACTTTTGTCGCTAAATCGGGTGTAAACGGGCACGACAGCCCAAATTAGACTTTTTCTACCCCGAGAACCATCAACAAACTAGTATAATACGGTTTGCGGTCATATCATCAACTGTCGAATGTTTTTTTATCCTTGTTTTCCTATGGTTCAACATCATCATTCGGTAAACGGATCTTAAGGGTGGGAGTCGTCGTACTCTCGGGTAAGCATGTTAAAATATTTTAATTATTTTAGTCATTTTTCTTCAAATCGTACAATTAAGTACTTTTTGTCATAAGCACAATTATATTAATTGTCTTCTTTAGTTCAATGGATGTATCTAGAATACAAGAGTTGCCTTTGGACCTGTCCAGTATAACCATCGACGAAACAGGCCTAAGTGGCGTTGATGTGACAGGGGATGTTGATCTGTCGGTACCATTGACGAGCACGCCTGATAAAGAACAGCAGCTTCCGGAGACCATGGCTTTTAGGTGTACACAATGTGGCAAGATATTCAACAGACCATATAATTTGAAAAGGCATGAACAGACTCATATCGGGAAGAACATCCCATGTGAATTGTGTGAGGCACAGTTTGCAGAGAAGTGCGATTTGACCCGCCACTACAAAGCGAAGCACATTTCTCCGAGCTCCCAATGTACATATTGCATGAAATTTTACTCATCTCAGTACACTTTGGATAGACACACGGAAATGCACACTGGAAATCACAGGTTTGTTTAGAATTGTATGTAGTGATACCATGGCCATGCTGTACCGGTATCAAGATTTAATCTGCAACGTATAAGAAAGCAGTTTTCCCTCATTTTCTCCATGTGTCGAAACATGCGACTTTTGAAAACTGTGGGAAGTGTATGGCAATGAATGTTGCCGCAATACATGAAGGCCTATGTATGTATGTTTTCACCGCCCTGTGCCCGTCAACCTCTGGGCCTGGCCGGGTATAACGACCCAACCATCTCCAAGAAACAAGGCCCAAGGCGCATGTACATGTAGGGGAGAAAAATCGACATTTCGTGTAGACACATTTTCTTAGCCAATCACAGAGCTTTTTTACGTGTTGACATTCATTATTTTTGCGTCCACATACAATTTAATTAGATATCATGTCGAATTATTTTATATCCGTATACATATTTTTTAGATACTGCATCGAATATTTCAATGCTACATCAAACTAATTTGCATACGCATTTCAGATGATTTAGATACTGTATCGAATCATTTTGTATCTGTATACCTATATAAAATAATTCGATATATTGTATTAAATTGCATGTAGACAGGTAATAATGTCAACACGTAAAGCAGCTCTGTGATTGGGTAATAATATGTCTACACCAAATGCCGATTTTTACCCCCTACGGCCTACCATGGTCATGGCGTCACAATGAAGAATCCATAGCTATATGCTCTTCAATTTTTTCTTCAATTTTCCGTAGCTTTTTTCTCTTCAAGCACGGGTCGATGCGTTTATATTGTGCAGGCAGCTGGGTTTCCATATCATCTCTAGTCATAGTTAGTCTGACAAAGCCGAGCCATGACAGAAGACGAATTCGTCGGGACTAAGATCGGTCGTTTATTAATAAACTTTTAGAACAGCCTTCGTGACCTCATAACTTTTTCGGATAAGCCCATATTTTATAAAAATATAAACCAGGCAATGTGCCTTTGAACTTAAGTTGTGAATAGCCGTGAATATCTTGACTAGAGAGACGCCCATGTGTGAACCCAGCGAAGTGCGCAATAACGCCGTCCGTTCATTGATTGCTATTTTAAACGGTTTGTTCCAGTAACTGTTCTGGCTTAATAGGGCTGGTACAGAGTATACAGAATTATGGCGGATGGGTTTTCAGAGTGAATTTGTTGCAGGCAGAACTGCGCGAAGCCTAATTTCAACTGCGCGTGGATTATTTGATGGATTTGTCTTTATTTGCTGACGAGCAGAACATTGATTTTAATAAAACAAAATCCGCAAAATGCGAATGAAAAGCGGCCCGTAAACTAATACTTCAAACAAATATTAGTCTTTGGGGCCATCGTAATATACGAAAAATACGAATGGCCACGGCAGATTTGCCACTGTTCCATCATATATTTTTTCATACCTTGCTATTAGATAGTATATTATTTATTCGTAGCTCACACCAATATGTTTTAAATGTAGTTTGGATGCATATTTATGTAGTTAGGCCGTTGTCAGTTGATAGGTTGTCTCGCATGACCCGCCCGCATCAATATTTTGGAGATGAATAATGCCGCATGTATTTTAATTATCAGTAGTTATTGGCCGTAAAAAAATAATTAAGGAAATCCACGAAAACTCATGAGCTGACCATGCCGTCACAGTGTGGAGACAGCAGCGTGGAGGCGACTCACGACCCGCCATTTTGGTTCACATTCTTTGGGGAATCCAATTAATTTCAAAACGAGGCACAGTCCCGGCATGCATCTCTAGCGGGGATTCCCTTGTGGCACAAGCGGACCGTCACAAGCACGTAGCAATAATAGTTTTAACTCCGGCAGTTTTGACGGTTGCTTATCAAAGCCATTATGGTTTTAGTTAATGGATCAGTTGTTTCCTTATCAATCAGTCGGCACATCGTGCCGAATTTAACCATCCATTTCTCTGATGAAACGCGTTTGAGCGAAGTGGTCGAGCACTTCACTCCCACTCCCGACAAGAACAACGACGACGACACAGGCAGTCGACCTGCACGTCAACAAAATTATTCGTACAGCTAAAGGATGACGGACATATACAATTCGTTGCCCTGGACAGAGAATCCCTATCTTCAGTCAGAGTAAAGAAAAAAAAATAAAAGAAGATTTAATTTAAGAGGGGACTCTGGAAATAAATTCTGCAGATATCTTTAGTAGTAGTCACAAGTAAGAGTTGTTTCCCTTGATTTCTGTTCACACAATGTGTGTGCATTTGAGTTTTACTATTCTGGAAGACGGGAGTATCCCAGCAGCCTTTGCGGCGCTGCCTGACAACAATGGCGTGGGCTAAATCAACGCATAGCGACGTATTCACTTAGCCCAGGCAGACCGCGATTCTCGCCGTTAAATCGTATTTCCTCGACGTTTGCGGCTGGTAATCATTTGGAGTCGATAATATATTGTTAATAAGGTAACATTTAACAGCTGAAATGATCAATTGTGTGGTAAAGACTCCAGGAAAGGGTAATAAACAGCTCTTAAATAACCCACAACACTGATCTACAGGGCGCTAACACAGCCGTTAAAATCCTGGGGTTAACACAGCGGCAACACCGTCATTGTCGGCATATAGCATGGATAATCTGTTTTAATTTCCCCCCATAAAGCTGTTAATTATCCATATTCAGTGATTGACTTATTAAATGATTGACTTATTGATCATGAAATGCTAAATAACGCAGATATATAATTGTAGCAAAATTCCTTCACCGTTATGGATATAGTCTTGTTCTTCTGCTTTTATAAACCTGTTAATTATCCAGATTTAATGATTGACTTAATGATCAGGAAATGGTAAATAACGCAGATATATACTTGTTTTAGCAAAATTCCTTCGGTTATAATGAGTTTTCATGACAATCTCAGACCATATTTACAACTAGCACGATGAGTTACGAATATTCAGATAATCTGCCAGGTGAGGCAAAGACAAGATATCAGTCAAAACTCTCGCTAGTCGGTCTGGATAAATGCCCTTACAAGTTACCAGCTGATGTGTGGATAGAAGACATGACGGCTTGGCCAGAAGTGTTGTACGAGGATGTGTTTCATTACCTTGTGAACTTTCCTCGAATATATTCTTCAGAAGCCATGAGGAATTTGAAATCCCTTGAATCTTATAGATTTTTCATTTCCGGATGGGTGGGAATTGTTCATCGCCTTACAACCATTCCTATACATTTTGTATTCAAGGCTGATGTTCGACCATCATACAGTCTTGAGGAAAATCCCTGAACTTTTCAACAAATCCAATAATTTATCGCTTACCCGATATGAAATGCTGAGAGCATAAGTAGATATAAGAGCCCTTTGGTGACCAGACTTTATTTGGATCGATGGTCCCATCATCTAGGATTCTTGCTCTGTGGATAGCCTGCAACCACTGATGTCTTCTCTCACTCTGGGCCGGAAGAATATAAAACTTCAAATTTGGAAACTTGTCTTTGTTAGCTGTACAGTCATGAACACAACACGCCTTTGGCATTTTTACTATATTAGCATTACCTGTTTCTCTTAAGTTTGAAGTTTGAATGACTCGGATACTGATGATGGGTTATATAAAGACTGATTGAGTAATGGATTGTACTATACAAGTCAATGAAATAATCACTGTAACTGAGAATTACTCATCACAGTGTCAACATGACAAAGAAACACACGTCAGACCAAAGATCAAATAAAATTGATTGACTGTTTATACAGAAAATTTACGGTTATAAGCCACGGATACATACTGCTCCATGCTGATGTTAATCATTTAATAAGTCAATCACTGAATATGGATAATTAACAGCTTTATGGGGGGAAATTAAAACAGATTATCCGTGCTATATGCCGACAATGACGGTGTTGCCGCTGTGTTAACCCCAGGATTTTAACGGCTGTGTTAGCGCCCTGTAGATCAGTGTTGTGGGTTATTTAAGAGCTGTTTATTACCCTTTCCTGGAGTCTTTACCACACAATTGATCCTTTCAGCTGTTAAATGTTACCTTATTAACAATATATTATCGACTCCAAATGATTACCAGCCGCAAACGTCGAGGAAATACGATTTAACGGCGAGAATCGCGGTCTGCCTGGGCTAAGTGAATACGTCGCTATGCGTTGATTTAGCCCACGCCATTGTTGTCAGGCAGCGCCGCAAAGGCTGCTGGGATACTCCCGTCTTCCAGAATCGATCATAATTATTTACAGAATGTTACAATTACATTAAAGCAAACTTAAAATGTCTCTTTACGGAATAATTATTTCATTAGTATTTTTTCTGCCTGCATGGAATAAATGAAATAAAAATAAATATGATAATACATGTCTCTCTACACATTGTCATGATTTGATTTATGGAACAGGCTAATGGAAGATTATTTTGATTTGATATGGAATGAGTCAACGGTAGAAAATTTACCTTCAATAAATATAATTAATAATTAATAATTATAGCATCTAGCATCTATGTTTTAGCAGGAGAAGGTCCTGCTAAACAACTTATTAACTGACAGCGGCCTTATGAGGCCCGTTTGACATTTTATGTAGCCGTCACGTCTGAAGATATTATGCCAATAAATTATTCATTATTATTTAAAACTTTTCTTTTTATTGGAATATAATTGCTTGTTTTAAAATTTATACCCAACTTATACGGAGACTTCAGGTTCGCACAGTTAAGATTGCAGAAATAGCGGACAGTTGAAATGTATACAAAAAACCCTTAGCCCAAGCAAGTGTAATCTCACGTTTATATTTGAATTTCCCGGACAGTAAAAATTTATTTCATGGACGAAAAAAATACTTCTCAATATATTTTCTTGTATTCTTTTGTCTATCCAAGATCTCTCAGAATCTCCGAGAAGCGAATCTTGGTTTCTGCGCAGTTAAAATAGATATTAGTACACAATTTTTATTTACGGACAGTTGAAAATCTCCGGGAAGTAAAACTTGATTTCCGCGCAGTTTACATTTATATCCAGTTGAAATTCACACATAAACTTATTTCAAGCGAACTGAATCTCGACAGTCAAACTTGATGTTAGACCGAATTGAGACTCATTTATCCATTGGATAAGTGAACCAATTCGTTGTCATGACCTGCTAATCATCGCATTCGAATATGTACCAACTGTGGAAATGCGAATTCCCATAACAAATCTTTCTGCGCGGAATCTCAACTGCGCGGTAAATAAGTAACTGCGCGGAAAATAAGTTTTTCTGCCCAGAGATTCACAGGAGTCGAGTAATCGACCACCCATCATTCGTTATCATGATGCAGGGGGGTGTCATCAACTTTCAACAGACCGGATCTGTTGTCGAACCCTGTATAAAGAAATAATATTAGAAAAAAGAACTGGCTAGTGTTAATCAGGTTTAATACAAAAACAACTCAAAGTGCTTTGATGACTTGTTTCAAGGTAACTGTAGATCTAACTGAGCAGAGCCTGTTCCAACTGCGTGGAAAATAAGTTTTACTCTCGCTCTTTGTCATTCGCTCCCCTCCCAACAGAGTGGACAGTTCAAATAAAAGGCAAGTGGAAGTTTGTATTACACTAAGTAGTGCATATTCGAGCATGATGATTCCAGGTGAAAATGATAACGAATAAGGTAGGATAAGGTGCTCTAATATTAACGATTCCATTCCAGCGAAGCGAATCTCCGGGCAGTGAAACATAATTTCCGCGCATTTGAATTTCGTTCTCTCTCGTTTCAAGCGGCCTGCTGAAATATATCATGGGACAGTGGAAATTCTGTCGTGGCCATTCGCATTTTTCGTATATTACCGTACATTACGCGCAGTTGCAATTAAGCTCCGAGCAGTTCAGCGCAGTTTTTAGTACGACCGAAATAAACCCACCCGTCAAATGAAATGTCAATGGCCTTTTGATCGTTTCTCGTCCAGAATTTCTGACCATAACTCTCGTTTTCGAAGGACGTCTCTCCAGAAGTTCTACATGTCTATCAGTTAAATTGCTGGAGACAGGTGGCCTGGGCCTGTGGCGCTTTCGGCGATAAAACGTCAGACTCGGTGCACGCCGTTTTCGAGTGCGTTTTGTTAGTTCCATTCTGAAATCAGAAAACAACATTATTCGTGAAGTAATACTGGGATGCACACAGATATAATTACGAAGAAACGTCAATAATTAGTCTATTACTTTTTTACGATTACTTTCGACGTACGATACCTTCAAGCCTCAGGCGATTTCCCTCTTAAACACACATGTAGGGGATATAGGACCTATCATTTTTGTTCGGCTTCATAACATAATTAATTGATGATTGGGCAGAAAATTTGCTAAAATGGAACTATTTCGACATGATTACCCGAAAGTACGACGACTCTCACCCTTAAGATCCGTTTACCGAATGATATTGTTGAACCATAGGAAAACAAGGGTGAAAGAACGTTCGACAGTTGATGATATGACCGCAAACCGCATTGTACTATTAGTTTGTTGAGGGTTCTCAGGTATAAAAAGTCTAATTTGGGCTGTAGTGCCCGTTTACACTCGATTTAGCTCCAAAAGTTTGAAGGCACGTGTGACTAGCGAAATTGTGGAGCTTCGTCAGAAAACCCGAGACGCCAGCGCATTTGGTAAGTTACCTCGAACGATTCCTAACAATGCGGATCACCAACTGGTGGATACCTTGAAGGTTTCCGTCGCTGGGCGGCATCTGTCGGCCAAAATCTGCCATTTTTACCCGATGAATAGCGTTGCCGACCCGAGAGGTCTGATTATTTCGGCAAAAACCCGAAAGTTCCAATGATTGAATCTCCAGTGTGGGGTACAGGATAGTTTTAGGCTAGGTTTTCTCAGCGGAACAGCAACGTCTCATATATCCAATTTAATACAACCCAACATTGTGACACCTACACTTGCCATTTCAGCCAAAACTGTGTATGGTGGTTCATGTATATAGTGGACTTGACTTATGACATGTATGAAGATGTTACTGCATAATGAATCATCTGTGATGTTTGTAAGAGCATTGTTCCAGCCCCTCCATAATGTCTGTATTGTTCAAATTGTCTCAATAGCATAATGCCACTGAACCATTAACAACAACCATATCAGTGTATACAATATTATTATCTGATGTGAAATTTATATCTTGCAAAGGCAACAAAATGAAA
>JAVTVY010050028.1:0-23573 GCA_036873755.1 Hanleya hanleyi | reverse complement strand
AACCTGAAAATAGCGGTCGATTCGTTCAGTAGTGTGCAACAACAACGAGAGAAAGATTATCGGGATTATTTCGTGAGTTTCTAGTTTTCCATGTGTGGTGTTTTTTGTCCCTTACCATGTTCCCACTGACCGAAATCTGCCCCCTTTCAAGATGGCCGCCAATAACCGTGTGAAGGTCTATTAGACCACCTGTCGTGAAAATTCCTGATACCAGTAAGTTTTCCAGCATATTGTAACAGTAACTATATTTACTACTATAGTCATGTAGTTGAAATAACAATTGAACCTTATTACTGACCACAGTTAGTATTTCGATTGGGGGCGGGGTGGGGGGGGGGGGGATGATGGTTTTCTCCATCTACCATGTTGCCAGCATGAGCTGGGGTCAAATCTGACCCCCCTAAAACTCTGTCGGGGCCGTTTTGTACCTCTATCACTGAAGAGCTAGCTAACCGTGACGTTCGGTATTCAATTCAATTCAACTTTATTGCGATCTCTGCACTGCAACCTCGCCACCAGGGGTCGCTCTCCGCTGGAAAATTGGCCGCTCCGACGAACCCTAGTCTGGATACCTAACCCACATTACGCCTTGGCCGGCATTTTGTTGACGCGACCTTGACCCCTTGAGCCGAATCACGTGACTTGCGAAGACGCAGAAGTTGTCAACATTGCAACAGCAGGTTGGTGTCTTTTATGTCAGTTTTTACTATTTCAGTTTGTGGTTTCTGCTTGAACATGAACATATTTATAGAGTATGGGTGCCAATGACTGGTTAACTCGTACAAAATAGGACAGAGGCTGATGTATTTGTAAAAATATTGACAACTTTGTGCGATGAGTGTGTCCCGTCTTGGCGCCATTGTGAAGCAAGTTTGGCACGAAATGCTGTAAAATAGTGGGTAAATAATGTTTTCAAAAACAGATTATCCGACGACTCAGAATTAGCTCAACTTGGGTGTTTATAAAGTACATATCCCTGCTTGTTTTGAGACCTTCCATTTGTTGTTGCATTCAGTAGTTCAAGTTGAGCACCAATTTAAAGGCAAAGGGTGCGGTGACTGAATTGGTGTGTTTTACAGGTTACAGTCTCGCACGTGTTGATATTCACATTGTCAGTCGTCATTCTGTTAAAATATTTCACCCAAAATCGGATTGCAACCGTTTATATATTATATTATTCATATTCATATATTTTTTACTGCCTATTTAGGGCCTATATATATTCAGTAAATTAAAATTATATCAACAATTAGCTCCCATTACTCCAGCCCCCTCCTCCCCCCCTCCACACACAAATTTCAATATTTTGATTTTATTTCAGGGTTTTGTGATTCACATATTAATCTGTGAAGAAATTAAATTATTTCATTTAAATTTACAGTGACTTGTGATGCCGATTTGTTTGAGGCAACGCCACAGTCCAACTTTTTGATGATCGAATCGGCTTATTAAGGTGAAGTAACAAAAGATGAATGTTTTTAATTACCATATCTAATATTTTGATTTTATTTCAGGGTTTTGTGATTCACATATTAATCTGTGAAGAAATTAAATTATTTCATTTAAATTTACAGTGACTTGTGATGCCGATTTGTTTGAGGCAACGCCACAGTCCAACTTTTTGATGATCGAATCGGCTTATTAGGTGAAGTAACAAAAGATGAATGTTTTTAATTACCATATCTAATAATTCTAATGAGGAAGTCTAAAATCACCTAGTTTTCCAGAGATCTAATTTCTTTGTTTCAAATGAGGCCTCTCTGTGCGCAATATATACAAACACAAATATACAAATATGTAATAGTTTTATGATCTGAACTTGTCTCAGGCATTGGCAATGATTATGATGAATTCTTTGGGCCTTGATAGATGATATCAAGATATATGATTTTGCAGACTAAGTTTACCTTGGATAAAAATTCAGCGATACTGTATACGGAATATGTAAATTAGTTCAATGGCTATAACAAAAAAAAAATGTGCTTGTTAAAGTCTGAGGCCATGATTTCCCATTATACATGTATAAACAGAATCAAGCTGATCCAATTACTTTTTAAGATCACATCAACTAAGAATGGTAGTTTTGCTGTGTGGAAAATGATACATGTACTACATTTTGATACCTACATCATATACTGAACTGTTTCTCGTGTAATAAACTTTCATTCTACATATCATATCGCCATGTGCAATATGAAAGGTATTTTATAAACATTATGTCATTAGCGCAAACAAATCAAAATTGAACCTGTCCTTTAATACACAAATCATGTGTACTCTTGCTCTCATGTTGCAGAACCTAAAACCACCATTGAGTTTGGAGGGAAAGTTCAAACCTGAACACTGGCTGTCATATATGTGGAGGAGTTGAAAGTAAGATACATTCTAATTTTAATTAGCAATTGCTTAAGATGAGTTTGTTATTTATTCAGTGGGTGGCACTGAACAAATGTATAACTACATCAAAGAATGGTTTTCTAAAAACAAACAAAAGACTTTGTTTTTACATGTAGATAATTAAATCTGGAAAGATGTGTAAGCTTATTCTAGAATTTTGATGTGTTTCTAGAAATAAATATATTTTCTTGTAATTTCATAAGACATAAGTGGACAAATACGTAGTCTTTAATATCTAACTAATTACCCCAAAGTTATTTACACTGCTACATGTAGCTTTCAGATTTACCTTCAATATTTAATGTATTAGAATCACTAATTCTGATTCTTTAAAAATATTCTAGGACATTAAATGTCATTTTCTTATTGCAAGAAAAATAATCGGTTCATGGGGTAAAAATCTTTAA
This sequence comes from Hanleya hanleyi, assembly GCA_036873755.1. Lineage (NCBI taxonomy): Eukaryota > Metazoa > Mollusca > Polyplacophora > Lepidopleurida > Hanleyidae > Hanleya > Hanleya hanleyi. The sequence goes on along the minus strand of JAVTVY010050028.1, from coordinate 20,769 downwards.
AATTTATGAGTTAAATTTTCTCACCCCATGGACAGATTATCTTTCACAAAACAAGAAAATGACAGTTTCAGTCCCAAAATATGTTGAAGAATTCAATGTAGAAGATCAATATGTAAGCTATCATCACAAGCAAAATTTGGGTAATTTATCTTGGATAGCAAAAAAAATCTATTATCATTTATGTAGCATGTTTGTAAAAAAATGGTTTTACATCCATATTAATTAACATTCATCACTCATTTCACCACAGCCTTCCAAGTTTGGTTGAACTATTTACAATTTCTCGGGGAATACATGTATCTCACAAGTTGATAAAAATAATCTGTTTTCCTTGGTATGTAATACTAGTATACTAGTTATGTGCTAAAAATAATTATATCTTATTCAGTGCATAGTTAGTATTGTTTAAGCTTACATATTGCTGAGGAACAAACAAGTTCACCTATGCATGGCCAAATAGAATGTAAGTGATCAAATTGTCTTCATATGGTGACTTTAGGGTTCTTTGGAATGTCAGATTATATGTACCTTGAACCCTTCAAACATGTCGGATGAATTTGTAATTGTATACATTGAGAAACGGTAGCTAGGGTTCACTACAACTTATATGGACAATTGTGAAGTAGACATTTAGATGACTTCAGTGAAAAAATAGCTCTTTAAAAGGTAGAATGAAGTATACTTGCTCTGTTGATGTGATTCTATGGGTCAGTTAAGATTTTTCAGATATATCATAACTTACATTTGTTTTGTTCTACAGCTTGAAGATTGAAATACCAGAAGTGAAGAGAAACAGAAATAAAAGACATTTTGAAAATGCAGACCCATGCTCTCTTCAATGTGGACTGGACATATTAACTCTTACATTATGATTTTTCGAGAAACAACAGAGTACTGAATGATACAGGCCTTCATATATGGAATAATACAGGGAGCAACACATAGAAAATATTAAAATAACTGAATCTTTAATATCTGAACTGAGAGGAGTATAACATGGACTGATTGTGAATCAGACGGAATTGATCCATGAACTGGCTTCCAATGAATGTGGAGTCACATGTTTTTCTCTGCAGTACCATGAACACTGTTATAAATAGACTTTGAAATGTGAGATAGGGAGTACCGGTATGCCATTTGACAGAATATTCTTTAATTTTAGGTGTGTAGCAATCCATTGCCTCCAAATGCTTTTAAACCGAACCTTGAAAGACTAAAAGGACTTAAATATTAGGCCAAAAAAATGTGATACCATGTAATACAACATCCTGCGTTTTTTCTCTCTCTCTAAATTATTTTCTTCAGCTTTTTTTCCAAATCCACCATTTGTTATGCTGGAACTGATTTCAATAGACAGAATAAAAATTATATGACATGCAAGTGCTTCCCAGTTATTTATAGGACCTACAGTCATTCAAAATGAATTTTAGGTTTCCTGTAACCCTACGAACTCATATTTTTTGTGATAAATATAAATCAGCATCACTGTTGTTGCACTTCTCTTCCACAAGACTGAGGTCAATAAATCCTTTCAGTAATAATCATCTACACATGTCCAGTTCCATATCAGTTGTAAAACCACTCTAGCGCTAGGTGCACCCACTTCAATTATGCATCAAAGCGAAGAAGCCAAGGGGCATCTCTTTTGAGATTTGATTTGACTGGGTTCGCGCAGATGGTAATAAATATAATTTTGAAATTCACAAGTTGGAAATCATCTGCATGAATGCAGTCCAATCAAACCTCGACAGAGATTTGCCTGGGTGTGTTTTTCTCGGTATATGAGAACAGTGGTAACATCATTCACTATACGCCGACATCAAATATATCTTCTCTTCAGTGCGCCTGGTGTTCATTTTTCGCACACTGATTTAAATTGTTAATTTCTGTGAGATGCGTCTAGGAAATTTCGTCCGGTGTGCTCGGGAGCAAATAAGCCACAGATGCATCTTTGCTGAAGCCTCGTACTGGTTTTAGTTTTAAGAAGGTCCACGTGAATATCTAGCGATATTCAACCGGACATGTGCGGATAGATGGGAGCTTTTATAAGAGATATTCTTACTCTTAAATTTGCAATCAACGAATAACTGGCCATTACTAAAGGTGAAATCCGCTTGTCTTATGTATTTTGTTCCCAGGCTTTATTGGTATTGTTCGCATTTGGTAAAAACATTATGTTCGGTAATGAGTGAGTGAGTGAAGTGAGTCGATCCTAATCCTTCCGTCGGCAAAATAAGGAGAACCATTGACATTAGAACCTTGATTTTTGGCATGAAGGTGCATTAGCGGACTGTTACCAGCAAGTTCTGAGCTTACCTACTTTTGATGAAAATTTCTGGTGATTTTTGATGAAAATCACTGGTGATTCTGACTTGGGCTGTGCCCATCTTAATTTAAGCAGGATTTCAACTTTGGGGGGGGGGGGAGGTGTCAAGAGTTCAGTTCGCGTCGGGAGTCCTAATTCCTTCCGTACTTCGTAGGTCCTGTGACGTTTAGTCACACTGCCATGTGATGCATGCAAATACTGCAATTATGGCTTCCCGAAACGGTATGATTAACTTTCAGCCAGTGTAGCATGTATAGTCGGCAATGTTTTCCATAGAGTTGCTTTCTGAATGCTATTAAGCTTCTTTATGAAACCTTGAAAACGATAACAAAAGTTGGGATTGTTTTTTTTTTTTCAAGCAAACAGTTTGTCTCCAGGTAAAGAAACGTATAATCGCGTTTGCATTCTGCAAAATGTAATCGGCGATCCAACGGCTATATTTGCCAGTACCGGTATGTATTTCAATCTACGCAGTTTCGATTGCATACGCTCACTTCTGTATTTAACAGTTAAGTCATTTCGTATATCTGAGAAGACACTGACCTCAGAGATGAGGCAATAATAACCATTTAAGGATAACCAGGAGAGAGAAAGAATTAAGGTTTAATTAAGGATAACCATAACCATAAAAAAAGGATAATATGGGAATAGAACCGAAAATGCTTTCTGTTGACGAATTGCAACGGCTGGCAAATTGATCACTTGATTTGGAAGATTCGCCATATCTATATCCGATTTTAATTCTGGTATTTCTTCTATCTTGAGGAGATGCTCATTTCGGAAATATTTAGTTTGATGAAGATTTCCTCGTATTTCATGGCGAACACATTACTGGAAAAGATACCGTGTCGATTCACCGGCGGGGAATTTTCCGTGAGATGCCGACACGTAGATTTGGTCACGTTCAGTGAAAGTTCAGCAATTAATTTTAAATCTAAATACATTCCCCATGTTTCTTGTATTATAGGATCATGAATGTAGCATAGGATCGTGAATACAACACTTCTGCATAACTCAGATTGACTTTCCATGCCTTGTTGGCACACGTTACTCGAATGAACATGTTCCAGACATTGTAGAAAAACATATATTAAAAATATGATAAAACGAATATTTTTATGAGCCTAGAAGTCGAATCAATTCCTTTTTTTAATTTTGTAACCCCATTTGTTTAACCACAGTAATGTCACATTATTATGACCATGTATTTGTCTGTAGTATATCCGTGATCATAATACATTATACTAATAGTACATCTTTTAGTTTTTTAAATGGAGATAGCCCTTAAATTCTACAGCAGACCATATATCTCGTGCCTTTTCATTCCCGAATATTCTTTCCGAATACAGTGGAATTCATTATGTTTTTCTCGTAAGGCTCGCACGTGTGTTATAACATTTACGGATCAACGTCACGAGAGGCATTATGGGATATGACGTCGCCGCCAAGGCGAAGGTCACAGGACCCGGGGCCAGTCTCTATGTATCCCAACGTTATTAATAGAGACGGGTATCCAGTCTACGACGAACCCTAGACTGGCCGCCGTCTAGTCCGGTACCCAGCTCCCATAATGCACCGGCGTAATGGGAGTCTGGTATTGGCCATCGAATGGCAGCCTCCAGCGGGAGATTCAACATGGCGGCTACCCAGGTTATAGGCATAGGACGATGTCAACTTCGCCGTTTTTCTGGTAAGTTTACTACCGGCAATTTATGCCGTCATGATGTAGCGATTCCTGGTACACCGCTCGTCATTTCTGTATATCACAAAGCATTTGCCGGCTGATGATTTTTGTCACAGCAGTGAAACTAGCCCATGTTGTTGTTGTTGCATGCAATAACATGTGCGAGGTAAATGCACTCACTTGAGAAAGAAACTATCTCAAAAAGCGCCCAAATACCAATACAATGGACGACTTATATTTTCTGATAATATTATCAAGTATTTGAAGTTACCAGCGGCCTTGATTTTTTAAGAAAAATCCTAACTTCTGTGAATCAATTCAATTTCATTGGAGGAGGGGGGCGTGACTGGGGGGGGGGTATTTTAGTTTGGGGTGCAACTTCGGATGTATTTCATGTATAAAAGATTTAATAAGCATCAAATCATAGTTTGTTGTTTCTCAAACCACATGTATCTCTGTACCAGCTGTAAAGGTTTCCCGTTCCATCCTCCAGCTAGTAAGCAGTCAATATTTCAGAGTAAATTAATTCTGGATTGATTTATGGGCTGCAGCACATAAAGTTGGCACCACTCCCCACATATTTGTTATGCTAAGTTTTGTTTAAGGTTACTTTTACCGTTACACCATATAAATATAACATTGTACCAAAATCCTTCTCTCTCCATTTATTGGCAGCCACACTGTGACACATAATGCCACAAAATCCCTAATCCAGCTGGTACCAGGTATGTATTCATCCTACCAATATTACGATTCTATGGTATTTTATAATATCAAGATACTATGATATGAATACTATAATTATATGATATTTCAAGTCTGCACATTCACCATCATAATAGTTATTGATGAAAAACAAAAAAAGGTTAAAAAGGAAAGCAATTGACTGAGTAGGCCACGTTTTTAAATTTCTAATTGGGATCCATTTCTTTCGCAAACATATGGAACAACTTCTTTATTCAAAATACAGCTACTGGTTGATTACGATATGAATCCCTTCGACAAAACATTGCTCCATTGAGAGATTCATGTACGGTAATACAATCATATACTAATTCACAGCTTCTTGTCATGCTTATAGGTGACTAAATCCACTAAATAAACATGGTTGAGTTACAATCCATTCTTGGCCAATTAAGATCCATCAATTTTTTTTTTCATTTTTCATGATTTGCTTTCTACATAGACTGGATTAAGTTTTCATTGTATACATTCTCTAATTTTGCCCTCGACTTATCATGTACCGGTAATGATGTTTTCCATATGAGTTCTGACACTATAAAATGAACTGGTATATCATTGTTTTCCAACCTGCAGGTCACAGATTCTGCCACATCAACACTTTATCGATGCAAGATGATACAACAGGACACAAGAGGATGTATTACAGTTCAAACTGGATATCAGCCACAAATCTGGCATACAGACTTTTACACATGTAAATGACCACCTGCACTGTAATACTTGTGTGTGTCAGGCAGGCGGACAATTTATCAAGGACGGTTTCTAGCTCAACAGCAATGCCAGGCATTATTCCTTGACTCAAAAGAATTGCAAGTACTATTTGGGGCACTGGATTAGTCACATGAAGTTAAGAGTTGTTATAGTAACAATATTGATATGTAGAATGGGATTTTGTGGATAATATCAGATGGAAGTATGACAGTCCAACATCTCCACATCATGCTCTCCAAATCTCCCCTTTCCAACTTTAATTGTCAGTCAGGTGCATTGATGCCCAACTTCCAGTGTAAATTTGTGGTCTGTGATCTACCTGTCTCCTGCCTGTATCTACAGCATGGGGAATTTTTAAACTAGCTATAAATTGCATAAAATTATGTGAAGAAGGGGACCATTATGCTAACATTGAAGGTAATTTTGGGAACAGAAGTTAAAAAAAAGTCCAAATATCACTGATTAAAACTTTCTCCACACTGTAGCCATAGGATGGGAATTAGGAAAAGTACAAACTGTAAATTTCATCCAGGATTCATGCATTATTGTACCTATCGTTCTGCCTGGGGAATCTTTTGTCTAAGAATTAAAGTAGGTATTAGCTGCTGTTAAAAATAGACTCGGCATATATCATACTGAACTGAGGCAAAACTATTGTTAGCACACTGGACACTCGCAAAACTATTTCAGCATTACCCCTCCCCTCACTCTCTTCCCTCCCTCCTTGGGGAACGAAAATTAACAGAAATGCATGTTACAAATGTAATATACAACACCGGGCAGTAGTAGGATTTAGTCAGACTTGTGACATATGATATCACACTTCGTATTAATATGTATTATGATTCTTGATAGTTCAGATCAGGCCACCAATACACCGCTGGTCTCTACATGTATCAAACCAATTACCCATTGATCACAAGTTTATCAAATCTCTGCCAACTAGATTTAACTGGTAGCGGTCCAAGCTTGAAATATTTTGATGGAAAAGATTAGAAGCTGTTAGTTTTGGTTTTGTGTGAACATAGTGAATGCAGATACTTTTTCCACAAAATTTTCAGCACAATTATTTCCCTTGATGCCAACATTGAATGTGTCTGTAAAATGCTGTTAGCTGTTGGAATAGTTTTGATATCAGATCCTATGACTCTGCATATTTCAGTTTCCTGAATTGGGGCTCTTAAAAATATAAAAAATAAAACTTCTTGGGATCTTTGACCAGACACAGACTATAGAAACCTTTGAGTCAAAAAGACAAAGGCAATTTCTTTTATTCAAAATGTGTACATGTCAACCACATACAGAAGAACACAAGTAATATGTACATGTATCCATAATTTAAGATGATAAATTACATAACAGATTCGTGCCTGTGATGTTCATTTACCTTTCTACATGTATGCTAATTCCTGAAATTCACTATGTACCCAGCTATGTCACTTGGTTGTAATGGGTGTGGTTGGCTTACCTTAGTGTCATCTGAAATCATGGTATTTTTTTCCTCAAGCTGTTGAAGGGTGTTGAATTCAATCACAATAATCAACATACATTTAAGTGAGATAAGCAAGTGGACTTTTGCAGCATCATATTTATGTGAGCTGATATCAATGTTCAACTGTGTGGGTCTCTAAGACATTTACCACTATATGATACATATTGACTGTGATTAAGTCTTATCATGGTCTCTAATATATTGTAGAATACTGAATACATCACTGATGTGGACCAGCAAGAAACACAACTATCAGATAGTATTATTTATTGTTTGTTCTATATTATTACAACTTTTCATTTGCTGAAATTCAGACAATAGTTCCATCAAGCTGGTGCCTCAGGACTGACAAAGGTTGGTGGATGCCCATGAAGGTGACATGTAGTTGTACTGCAATCATCAAACTGGCACACCTGATTATGACCTAGAAATTGAACAAGAATAAAAAGTTGTAATATAGTATATTATTTCCAATGTCCTTGTAACTTATGGAATGAATATTTTTGCAACCGAGATTATGTGGCCGGATAAATAATTTGCATTTGTCAAATTATTAAAATCATTTGCTGATGGAAAGTGTTTTCAGAGATGAAAGCCAAAATTGTTATATGATGTACTACTGTTGCCTGTAGGCAAATGATAAATTTGGATCAATTGATTGGGTATCATATGTATAAACAAGAAAAATAAAGAATAGTGTTTGACACTTAATACATGTGTCTGCTCAGATTTCTTTAATTGCCATGATTATGTATCATTGAGATTTCACTGGGCTAATTAAATAATATATCATGTATGTGTGAAATTTGTTCATACATACCAGTGGAATTAATACTGGAAACTATCATGGTGTTGAAGCAATGGTCAAATATGACTGCCTGTAAATAAAGAAATGGAAATGATAAATGACCATATAAAAGGTTAATTGAAATTGGTAAAATTAAAAAGGAACAAAGTTAACATGGGGAAAACTGATCTTTTATTCTAGCAGTACATCATATCAGAACAATAAACAATAAATTAAAAGAAACCACAAATGTAAAATGCTTTTTACTTTGTCTCAGTTGAAAAAAAAAATCATTAACACTGTTTGAATTGTTCTTTCATTTGCACTTTTTCTGATGGGTTAATTTTCATTTGAAATTACATTTTAACATTATCACTTTATTCATCACCCTTCCCCCAGCACACTAATTCCAAGTTTCTCTATGTCGATAGTTGTTGATGTGATAGGTCTTGATGTGTCTCTGTTCAATGGGTTGCTTCATACATAACAATAGATTAGTCACTATTAAATTAAGCTCTCTATAAAATATATTATTCTAATTACTCAGTGCATATACATGTAAGATAGGCATAGAGTTAGTATAAAGCATGTTCATCGGTAACAAGCAATCCATTTTAATCAATGATCGATGCAGACATGGAGTGTATTTAGGAACAACATACCAGCTGGATTTTAAACTGCATTACTCCCAAGAGATTTGTGACAAGTTTGTGTCATGGGCAACAGCTGCCAATAAACTGCCACAAAATTTTGCAAACATATGTTTGACAACAGCGGTATTTTAAACTTAAGACTTGAGTCCAGTAATTCATTGGGTATATTCAATAATTAATTTTAATTCACTCTGCTGAAAAATGTACAGCTACTGCAGAATCATAAAATTTAGTATGGTACAGATATGAAAATTGAAATGGAAATTCATATGATTTGAGAATATTACATACTAGGAACAGTGATACCAGTCGGTACAACAACCCATGTACAGACATTGCGCATAATCATTAAGATAGAATTTATTATTAAAAATATTCGGGCAATTGGATATATTTTGACAAAAACCGGAGGATTGTAAAGATTATGGAAATTAGCAAAGACATACCGGTACATGAGTTTTGAGAAACAATAAATATAAAAATCAAATGCATCCCAAGAAATGCAACCTGAAATAAAATACCCCCCCCCGGTGGTTCTCTCTGGGTACTCCGGCTTCCTCCACCAGTCAAACTGTCTGTCTCCATAATAGCGAAATATTCTAGAGTGTGGCAACTGCCCCCCCCCCCCTGCCCCACCATCTGCACACAGGCCTATCACTGGCATTTTAGATTTTTTCCCTAAAAAAACCAGGTGGTTGGATAATGTCAGTGTCAAAAGTTACAACTTTAAGTGACAACTTGAAAGTTGTATCGACAAAAATAGGGCATCGTCCACTGTGTTTGTATTTGGGCGAATTTTGAGATCGTTTTCCTCCCCCAATGCGTAGGCCTACATTTACCTCGCACATGTTATTGCATACAACAACAACAACATGGGCTATTTTGACTGCTGCGACATGAATCATTGACCGGCAAATGCTTTGCGATATACAGAAATGACGAGTGGTGTACAAGGAATCGTTGTATCCCGACGGCATAAATTGCCGGTAATAAACTTACCAGAAAAACGGCGAAGTTTACCTCGTCCTATGCCTATAACCTGGGCAGCCGCCATGTTGAATCTCCCGCTGGAGGCTGCCATTCGATGGCCAATACCAACCTCGCCACCAGGGGTCGCTCTCCGCTGGAAAATTGGCCGCTCCGACGAACCCCTGGGACGACGGTCGCTGAAAATTGGTCCCATAATACATTGAAAAATTCTTTCACGTGGCCCCTTCCGGTTCCATTGGAACATATCCTATTCTTTATAGAACGTCAGTCATGAGTTATTTTCATGGCCAGTGTCATAACGTCATGACGTCAGAATAAAAAATGTTTCGCAAGAATGCATAAAGAATTCTAGTAGGCTACGTCATCTTTCAGACGCGCTCGTAACATCCATGACGTCGGGACGTCGGCTTGATCCCCACAGATACGCTCTCGTTATGTTCTAAGTTCTAGGGTTTTGTGTTCTATCCAATGACCGATCGTACTGCCGAGCGCCCTCCCAGAGCATAGTAGGGAGGACAGGACCGGATAGCTCTGGTTTCGAGATTGGGCCAATACCAGACTCCTATTACGCCGCAGTGCATTATGGGAGCTGGGTACCGGACTAACCGACGGTCACGGATACGTAAAGGGGAACAACTTTGCTGACATACCGGTAGACGGCGGAGTGCAGAGGGGGTCAGATTTATCCTGCAGCCACACGACGCTACGAATATATACATTTTGATACATTTGTATTATGACGTTCTCTTGTGACGTTTGTTATTTGGACCGCCAACAATGGTATCGCGAGTGGCGTCATCACAATATGGAATGTTGCAACGTCATAGCGAATGATCGACGTCACAGAAGAACATACCAGATTCTTCAATTCATTTGGACTAGAAATATATATCTTACATCATACGACAAGAGCGCCTCGTGTGTCTGTCAATATGTTAGGATAGTCACTCTGCAGTACATCTGTTTTAATTTCATTTTGATCGCCCATTTATCGAACTGGAAACCGTTTTGCGTCAATTTCCTTTGATCCACCATGTTAACAATCTTCGATCTGACCCCCAAGCAGTCACGCCCTCTGCCGTGACGTTGGTAAAGTTGCTTCCCTTTGTACATCCGTGACCGTCGGTATTGCTCTGCACTGAAGGCATGGATCAAGGGGAGACAACTCCCAAAGAACATGACTAGAAATCATGGGAGACAACTCCCAAACCATAACCTGTGGAGACAACTCCAACAACTAAATGAGAGAATACAAACATTGAAAGTGGGTAGGATATCAATAGTGACAAGTTGTTTTGATACCAATAAATGGGTAGGAATAATCCTTTTTAGGTTGTTTTGATACAAATAAATGAGTAGGAATATCAACACACAACATATCAACATTGACAGGTTTGATTGTGTACCAAATATATGGGTAGGAATATCAACATTGACGGGTTGTGTAGATATCAGTAAATGGGTAGGAATATCATCATTTACAGGTTGTTTCGATACCAATAAATGGGTAAGAATATCAACTCTCAACAAATCAACATTGATAGGTTGTTTTGATACAAATAAATGAGTAGGTATATCAACATTGACAGGTTGTTTTGATACCAGTACGTGGGTAGGAATAATAAGTGACATGTTGCTTGTTTGAATACAAATAAATGGAGTAGACCTCAGTGTATCAAGTATGGGTCTGCCTATTTGGAATAGGGGGTCTGTTGGCAGGGGGTCTGGATAGCATTTTCGCCCTTTCATTCAAAAGTACATGGCAGAGTTGTCCTGAAATGGGAATGGCTTCATTCTTGCCATTGAGTATAGTTAGTAATTTCTTGTTGTTGTTATAAGAGAGGAAGTCTGGGTAAAATTGGAGTAATTTATGGAAAAGTTTCTCTCGTTGTGGTTGCAGGGATGGGCAAACACAAAGAAAATGTAGTTCATCTTCTATTTCCTGTAGTCCGCATATCTTACACAGTCTCTGTGGATGGGGTATTTTCTTTGAACGCCCATATTCGATTTCCAGATTGTGAAAACTAGTCCGCAGTTTAGTCAAGGCCTGTCGGAAATTGTGGTTTCTAACTATTTGTGTATAGTCCGTGTTGGGATTTTCTGAAATTTGTTTATATATTTGTAGTTTTTCCGAAATCTGTAATTTATGTTCAGTGTAGCACTTGTAATTTCTGGTCATTTTAGCTTTGGCTTTATCTATTATAGCTGAATCAAGAATTGTTGGGGTTTCAATTTCGAGTTGGTTAAGTAATGTTGGTATGTAATTATAAAGGCTAGGCTTACCTTGTGTGTAGAGCAACTTGCTGCATGCATACGCATCTTGAAGCAGCGGGCTTAAGTGGGCATCATCCAAACGTGCCCAATACTTGAGTATGTTACAGTTTATGTCATAGATGAGCGGTTGTCGATTAAGTTCGTTCTTGCTGACGAAGTTAGTGGAATGCTTATTTATTTTGAGGTTCATTTTGCAGAATTTAGTATGGAGTTTTTCATATGGTTCTTTGTCTATGAGGTCGAAATAGTGATTTAGTTCATGGTTGTTAATTTTTTTATCTTGTTCAGAGCCCCATATTTCCGAGCCATAAAGAATTATTGGTTTTATTAGAGTATCAAAGAGTTTATTGTAAATGTGTGGTGGTGGGTTGAAACCATTAAATGATCTGTGAATTTTGAAGAGTGCTTTTGATGCCTTTTGATATAGGTTTTCACGAGTTGGAGTGAAGTTTCCTTGATTGTTAATGGTACATCCTAAGTATGTGTATTCCTTGGTATGTTCAATGTTTTCAGAGTTGATTGTAAATTTAGGTTCATTGAATCTTCTGCCTCTGTGTATTATCATGATATTTGACTTACTAATATTAATTTTTAAGTGCCATGTTTCACAGTAAGTTTGCAGGGTGGCTAGGCTATTCTGTAGTCCATCCTGTGTTTCCGATAGAATGGCAAGGTCATCTGCCCAGAGGAGGTGGGACAGTTTTTTCTCATGTAGTACAGGTGGTGCGCATGTTTCAGGGAAGGACAAATCATTAATGAATAAGTTGAAAATTGTTGGGCTAAGGTTATCCCCTTGTTTAACACCTATGGTCGAGGGGAAGAGGTCTGTTCTATTCTGGCCGATTTTTACACTACTGAGAGTTCTCGTATAAATGGATTTTATGACTTTGTAGAATTTCCCCCCTATGCCATCGCGGAGTAGTTTTAATTGTATGCCTGAGTGCCAAATGGTGTCAAACGCTTTTTGAAAGTCGATGAAACATAGGAATAGTTTTTTCTTCAAGGAGAGGTACTTGTTAATCAGGGTTTTAATAATAAATAGGTTATCCGTAGTTCGACGATTCTTTCTGAATCCAGACTGGTGGTCTGATATAATATTGTTATCTTCCAAGTAGGTAGTAAGTCTTGTGTTTAGAGTAGCTGAGAAAAGTTTGCCTAGGCAGCTTATTATTGAAATTCCCCTATAGTTTCCTGGGTCAAGGTCACATCCTTTTTTATGGATTGGAGTGATGAAGCTTTCAGACCACTGGCTAGGAAATATACCGCTATCAAGAACAGAGGTGAATAGCTTGATGATGGGAGATATCAAGATATCTTTGCTGTATTTAATTAGTTCATTAGTTATTTGGTCTAATCCTGCAGATTTATTGTTTTTGAGTTTAGATATTGTCTGCATTATTTCTTTACATTTGAATGGTTGGTCCAGTGGTGTGGGAGGATAGGATTGGTTTTCTCTGTTTTTAATTTCATCTAAAATGTGTGGACTGTCCTTGTCATCTGACCATGATTGGGTGTTGAGGTTTTTGAAGTGTTCATGAAGTTTTGAGGATAGTTCCTCTGGTGTCGTAGGATCATTTTTGCGATCTGCTAGTTCATCAATAAACTTCCAGAAAGATTTTGGATCTGTGTTTTGTAATGTCTCAAGTTGTGAATAGATTTCTGTTCTGGCTGATTTCTGTAAAAAAAATTCAAGTTTTTTTAGTCTGGATTTAGTGCTGAAGTATCTTCCCCTTATCTGCGAGTCCCGAGGATTTTTAGAAATTAAGTTGGCTAGTTGTTTTAATTGATGTTGCATGGTCTGGACTGAGGGGTTAAGTTTCCTGTAGGGTCTCTTTCGTTTACATTTGTATGGTCGTAAAGGACGAACAGATACAGCAGCATTCAAAAGTACATCATTAATTAGCTGTGTGGCATGATCAATGCCCTTTTGTGTGTGTTCTATGTTTGTATCCATGATGAGTTGTATGTTAGATAGTGAAAGGTCAGTCAGTAGCGCTGTCTGAAATAGGTTAGCATGGTCTTGATTTATTTGTAGTCTAGGTGGGATTGGGGTTGTCTTTACTGACGGTTGAGGTGTGCAGACCATACGACACTTTATTAAATGAAAGATTGGGCAGTGTACAGAGTTAGGTAACCGGGGTTGGATGTTGAGATGTAGAAATTTGTTCATGCATTGTTCTGAGCATATGCTGTAATCAACTGCACTGGGCCCAAATTGGTTGTGACTAGTAAATTTGCCCATGGAATCTCCTGGGCATCTGCCATTCAAGATTCTAGTCTGGGTAGCTTTGCATAAATCAATCAGTTTTTTCCCATTACAGTTGGTTTTCTGATCTTCAGTTAGTCTGGGTTTGAGGAAGTATCTGATTTATAGGTTGTTGGGAGAGGAACATGGTTATTATCATCGTTTTTGATGTGATCGGATAATGCACCCGAGGGCGTTCCTGTTCTGCTGTTAAAGTCGCCTAGTAATAGTATGTCACCTTGTGATGAGAACATGCCAATTTCCTGCTCCAGGTCTAAAAATTGGTCTTTTAGGTACGGCGAGTCTTCAGGAGGTATGTATACAGTGCAGATCAGTAGGTCTCTGTTCCAGCCAAATTTAGATCCTGAAAGTTTTACCCAGAGGGTGTAATGGTTGTTGGTTTTCAAAGGAGTGATTGCGTTAGCATATTTATTTTTAAATAGAAACATTAAGCCTCCAGACGCCCTGCCAAGATTCGTGGTTTTGTAGCTACAGTACAAGGCAGAAATAACTTGGTGCTAAACGCGAGTAGAACGCGAAGTAATCGAGACTGACTCGCGCTAGTTTATTGAAGGAGTCGCGACTGTAAATTTCGGAACACGCGGTTTTGACCCGACTGTTTTCTGTAAACGCGTCAGCGTGTAAAAGCGGCCGCTGTCGCTGTCGACGCGATCGTCTCGGGTTTTAGCGCGATCCACAGGCATATTTCAATAGGGATTCTTTTAATGATCGCGTCAGATGAAGTCTTGTTGGCCGAACAAGCGAAGATTGACCACCATGTAAGAAATTCCCATCACAGTAAAATGTTCATCGAGTGAAAGCTCATTGATAGTCCACACCGTTCAATAACGAAATAATCGGCAATATACGTTCAAATTTTATTAAGAATCATACTATGAACGTATGAAAAGTTTATTTTGTCGAAGACGTACCTTCAGTGTGATGGAAATTGAGAAAATCAGCAAAGAATTTGCCGGGTTTTGGACCATTTTCAGCGCCATCGAAATCTCATTTCCCGCGGTAGAATGTGGGAGATGTTGGCCTCATTTCAAAGGCCATTTCCCCCACTTTCGACCGATGATGAGTGATTTAACAACTAACAAAGAAATAACGAAGAATTTGATTGAATAAACCTGTCATCGTCATAAATATTCGTTCCATAAAACAAGGTCGACTGAGTTGGTTAATACCGCGAAGCTGATTAGTTGAGAATGAGGTCATCGTAGGAAAGTCTGTGAGACAATAGCAGCGATTGGCCGGCTGTCTGTCTGTATGTGAATTTATCGCATAGAAAATGGCCCCATTGGTAACTTTAGCGAGCCGACTGTTGGATTTACAATGGAAATAGAGGGTTTCTCGGATTTATTTGTCAGATTAACCCCACAGAGATGATGTACTGGTATTTTAGCACGATCGTCCGCTTGAATTGAGCGAATCGTGATGATATTTTTTATGAAAATTATCGTTTGGCTGGGACATCGACGCAAGGTACTAATGTTCATTGTTGCCGAAATCAAATGTTTTTTGTTTGTTTTATTTTCTCACCTGGTCTGGTTTTATTTTAGAGAAAAAAGGGCAGATATTTTGACGGATAGATTAATTAAAGTATGGGCTTTCTGAAAATATATATATTTAACGGGCTTTCAATCAAGCTACATGCAAATATATTGCTTAAAAAAAGACGGTTCATAACAAAATCCTCCCGCATGCATTTATCCGAGCAAACAAGGCTGACAAACGAGACTATCGGCAAGTAGCAAAGGGAATCGTTTATTTACAACACGCGACTTGTTCTGATCGCGTCATGCAGTATCTTTACAGTTACGGCAAACGGTCGACGCGTCTCAGTCGCGATTATGCTTTTGTTTTTGCGCGATTGAGGCGCATTTTCCGATCGAGATTAATAAATTGTAGTCGCGAAAATGATTTTACTCGCGTTTATGACCAAGATATTTCTGCCTTGTACTGTATGCTGCAGATGATACTGAAAGCCGTTTATTTTAAGACCATTCAAGTTATTTGCAGTGGTCCAAGTTTCTTGCAAGGATATAAAATCGTGTTGGTTAAACATGGGAACAGAATGAGAGGAACGACTATTTACATTTGAATAAAGCTTGTGAATGCCTTCAACATTCCACGACATGAGAGAAAGTAGCGATTGAAATTTTGGCATGGTTATATCATTGAAAAAGTTTACCCTTGAGTCTCTGCTGGAAGGTTGTGGATTTGGCTTTTTAAGTCCAAGGAAAGGAGCCTGTGTGTACAGTACAAGCAAATGAGTTTAAGCATGCAGTAGGAAAAGGATGTAGGGAGTATATTAAGATTAGTATACTCAGGGCTCGAGTTTCAGGGTTAACATTTGAGCATTACATGTACTTATGTAACAGGTTACAGATTTTTTTTTTTTTTTTTTTTTTTTTGAAACTCGAACCCTGTGGTATATGTGTGGCAGTCTAATACTGAACAATTCTACAGTAGTGGTACATGGTATGAACAATGAGAATTATCTGTCGGTATAACCAATATACGAATAGTCGCACACTGAATCATCTGTGTTAATAGGTTATTGTATATCCTGACTGTGGATACAGACTAGTTCAATTATCAGAGGTATACTTTGTCCTCTTGAGAATGTAATAAGTCACACTCTAGGAACTTGTCCAAGACTGTCACAGTGGAAAGTACATCATAAATATTCACAGTAAACTTTGATCACATGTTATTACCAAGTCACACTCTGGGGACTTCCAGGTTTGCCATAAACTATTGGTACGGAAAGTATGGCCACCTTAACCCTGGCATGCGACCAAGGCACATCTAGTTCACAAATTGTATAAGTCACATTCCGGAGACTTTCATCCCAATCTGCTGTGACGGTCACAGTGGGAAATAATATATCATTTTCACAATAAACTTGTTCACATGTAATATTTAACTAGTTACACTGGGGACTTACATATTCACCATAAACTGTTGGTACGTTAAGTATGGTAACCATAATGCTGGCACCTGATCACGGTACACTTATTTCACACGTTGTGTTAAGTGATATTCCTTGAACTTTCATCCTGAGCTGTTGGTAAGTTCACAGGGATAAGGACTGCATCAGAAATATTCATAGTAATAACATGTGAACATGTTATTACTAAGTCACACTCTGGAGACTTGCATACATAAAATATTACTTATTTTAGTACATGTGGTAACCAAGGTACACTTATTTCACAAGTTCTATTAAGTCACACAACGGGAACTTTCATCCCAAACTGTTGATAGGGTAAGTATGGTGACCATGGGGGGTACATTCCCCCATGTGGGGAGCATGTCAGTCCTGGTTGTTGGTTCTGCATGGGAGAGGATTGGATCCAGCTCAGGAACCACTTTGGTGGGGAGCTGTCGGTGATTTTTTCTGGTGCAGGTTCTCTTGGACTGCACTCTGTAGGGGTAGTACAAGGTTACATAGGCGACGGTGGCGAGCGGTTGTCCTGGGTTGGAGTCTGTTGTGAGCGAGGACCCCAGGCTGCAGACATGGTGGGGGTCTTCCCAGCCAGGCATCTCTTCCAGTTTGCGATCATCCTTTTTATCCCAACTTCATTGAGATGTTTGCTGTCGAGGTAGTGTCTGCTGTCACTGATGTGATTGTTTGACATGTATATGCAATTATGTTCGGAGCAGGTGTCCTTAAAGATTCTCTCCGCTTCAACTCGCTCTGTTTGTGTTAGGTTTTGAGCGAAGATACACGAGATGAAGCACCGAGTGGTTGGGAGGGTACTGGAAGTTGTCAGCAGTAGTTCTTCTAACCTGCTGACAAGCTCTGATTTGTTGAAATCATTGTCAACATCATTCGTGCCAATCAGGAAAATCATGGATTTTGGTTTCCTCTTCATGTTCTTAACAAAACTGGTGGCACCTCTGATTGTTTTATTTCTAAGTTCCACAACCTCAGTGGTTCTGGCTGTATACATCCTATCCCCATCTATACGGCTCACATTGGAGTTGCCTAATATGAAGACATCAGTTTCAGGCCGTTTTGACGTTCTATTTTGGTCTTTGGTCAATTGTGAGGGGCCGGAGGATGTGGCTGTCGGTATATCATGAATATGGTTTCGGGAATTTAGTTGCTGAGATACAGCAGAGTTTTGTTCCCCTGGTCCAATGATGTGTGCTTTCGGTGTTCAATGCGTATCCAACCTCCGTCCGCTTGTCTACTAGGACCTTGTTGGGTTAAATCAACATCTTGGATTTCTTCAAGGTGGTGATATTGTGTTCGGTGTGGAGAAACATCAGACACTTTTTCATCATTTGTGGGGTTGGCTGTGGGGTTGGCTGTTGGGGTGGGTGAGCACCAGGTAGTAGCGTTATCAGGCTTTTTGTCAGAAATGCTGTTGATATCTTTGCTTAGATGGCCTACATGTAGTTCCTGTTCCACTTTGTCAATTTTCTCTACTGTATCTCCACAGTTGCAGGTATTGAGAGGTGGGGTTACAAATTCTGCTTGTTTGAACTTCTCAGGCATGTCACTGATCTGTTTGCTTAGTTGGCCTAGTGTTGCACCGAGTTGAAGCAGTTCATTTTCCACTTTGTCAATTTTGTCTGCTATATCTCCATAGTTGCAGGTCTTGAGGGGTGGGGTTACGAAATCTGCTTGTTTGACCTTCTCAGGCATGTCGTTGATCTGTTTGCTTAGTTGTCCTAGTTTTTCACCGAATTGGTGCAGTTCCTGTTCCATTTTATCATTTTTCCCTGTTGTATCTCCACGTTTGCAGGTCTGGAGTGGTGGGGAGGGGGTTACGAAATCTGCACGCATTGTCATTAATGTCTGGTGTGTGCTACTTTCTATCTCACCAATACGGGCAAGAATCTTTTCTTCGTTTGTTTTCATGCTTCTAACAGTGGCATGATGTAGAGATTGTAGTTCCTGTAGTGTGGTAATTATCTCCTGTGATTCTGGTTTGGCAGTTTGCAACCGGCTACTTGGCCTTGAAATGGATATAGCTGATCTTAGCCTTTTTGGAGTAGACACAAGGCCTTTTGGTGTGGATAGTGTGAACTTGCCACCAGTATTGGTTGGAACATCTTGTATGAGTGAACAGTTCTGTGAATGTGGGGATTGAGCTGGACTGAAAAGTGCTCTCATTGAGGCTGATGTAGGGGATTCCTGAT
The DNA here is from genome assembly GCA_036873755.1 of Hanleya hanleyi. Classification (NCBI taxonomy): domain Eukaryota; kingdom Metazoa; phylum Mollusca; class Polyplacophora; order Lepidopleurida; family Hanleyidae; genus Hanleya; species Hanleya hanleyi. The sequence goes on along the minus strand of JAVTVY010050028.1, from coordinate 1,700 downwards.
CACTACTCCCTGTGTAGACTGTTTTGAGACTTGTTTCTTCATTCACTGTTAAGGAAGTTGTGTGTTTGGTGTCGTTTTGTTTGACAGTGTCGTTTTGTTTGACAGTGTCGTTTTGTTTGACAATGCGGTCAACTAGCTGTACCAGTTTGGGGAATTCTTCTTTCCTGAAGAAATCATGATTGTTCCCTTGAATCTGAAGAGTTCCAGTCTTAAGGTAGAGGTTGACACTAAACAGATTACTGCGATTTGATGCAGTTGCGTTTTTCTCAGATATTTCAATTCTCACGTTTTTTAGTGTCTCTGGGGTCCAGTTTTCAGGGTCATGTTCCCATTTGATATTGTATGTGGGCATTTTCCCTATGTGTTGGAAGTATCTTAAGTCTAGGGCTTTTATCCAAGGGAGAATTCTATCTCGTGATGTTCGACAAACGCACGTTTTGGCACTTGGCTCGTATAAGCCTTCAATGAAGTACTCGTGTGCCGCCTTCCTAGCTTTAGATTGTTTACTAGGAAGATTCAATGTTGACGGTATACAACCGTCTTGGTAGTATTGGAGAGTGTCTATCAGAGACAATTCCTGATCATTTAGTTTCTCGAATTCACAGGACGGCAAGAGTTTTGGTAAACCCGGTTCGTGATCCGGTGATGTCATGTTTGGCTGTTGGTGGTAGGCTACAACAACAACAACAGCACGTGTTGGGGCTATCTATGTACAAATGTTCAGTCCCAATATCGCATTCACTTGTATTCCTCGTGAACAATATCGAGTGTTCAATCACGAGGACTATGGTGGTGTTTTTGTGTATTCTCACAACGATGAGTACTCAGTAGGGCAAAACTTCTAGTTCAGTTACGAGATCATGAGCATTGTCGCCGCCATCTTAACCGGAATCAAGGCTATTAAACAACCTTGAAATTTGGACCAATGTAATTCCAGATACGCAGGCGTATATTGAAGCCCCTTGGGCTCTTGTTCCAGTTCTGTTCAAAAGCGGACATGTACATCTTTTGTACTTTGTCTGAGGAAGCTGATTGTTTTGCCATACCACCGATACTGTTATAGGGACCGAGAATTTTGGGGATACTATTTAATACATTTGAGTACCAGGATGATGGATTATTCTTGCAGTACCCGTAGCTCAAATCTCCGCATTCACACGGAGCTACACGGAATTTACACGGAACAACACGGAACTGCAAAATTTCCGTGTAAGCTGAATATATCCACACGGAGCTTCTCCGTGTTGACACGGAAGGACACGGAGTTTGTGGACTTTGATTATTTTTGACATGGATTGGACTTAGATTATTTTTCAATAATAGGATATACATTTATACAGGTCCAGGCCGTATTGGACATAGCAATGTAAGATAATGTACTACATATAAGAGAGCACAATTTCAATGGCATCAAATACAGCATTCCCCAATACAGCCAAATGCACTACATGTAAATGACATAACAAACAAATGAAAGTTCAATCAAGTTCTGTTTTAATTCAACTCTCAAGAATAGACATATTATACAAGTCAAAATCTTATGAACAAAAGTTATCTTATAGTTTCTCAAGCAGAACCTCACTAAACTAACATGAACCGTAATCAGTACTTATCATTTTCACTACGTATCCAAGGCTCAAAATATATGCTCGTTTCTCACTATTGTTATACTTTTGTTCTCATTAGTTCATTAATACTTA
>JAVTVY010050027.1:0-22933 GCA_036873755.1 Hanleya hanleyi | reverse complement strand
CATCGGGCATTGTTGGAGTCTTGAATCTTAACCGCTTGACTGTAGGTGTGGCTCCACAGATTAGTTTTATCTCTCCTACGTATACCAAATTTGGTTTCGGTTTGGCTTCTAAAGCATTTACAAGAAATGTTGATGACCTACACCAGAGCGAAGGACTGGATGACTTGACATACATGCCGACGACAGGACCCCATAGCCTAATATGACGAGGGGTAAAAATGACCAGCAAATTTAATGATCAATACATTCATTCAATTCATTTCATGTTGTGCTGCTCTAGATACCAGAAATTATGTAGTGGAAGCAGCCATTGTTGACATCGATATCATAGTGATAGAAAATAGGTTACAAAACTGAAGGATAAGAGTAGTAACCTTATATCTTCATAAATCAACCAAAACAAGAGTACTTAAGATCAACATAAAACAAAATACACCATGTATATGAAACTTTTACCACATCACGATCATCTTGACCTCTCCCCAACATCAAAGTACGCACTCACAACATATGGCCTTCAGAGGAATTCTGCACAGAATGTAAAAAAAAACCATACAATAATGAGCAAATATGTACTCTATACCTGAATTATCTCCCCTGATGTGTTTCCAAAGATCCAGATATAACCTGAATCGTCTCCCCTGATGTGTTTCAGCTATGCTGTTGTTTAAATCCATACTAATTATTATCAGAGGGTTGTTTCAGTACCATACTCATAGCATACTTGGATGACCAGGTCATGCAATGAACATATTGTATTATATTATATTGTATTGTTTGACCCAGTCAGTAATGTCCCGTAATGCACATCTAAGTTTATTCACCAATTATATCTTCAGTGTGAACTTGTGGTAAAAACAAAGATGTATCCTACAAACCTACATGTAATATATACTGTATACATGGTCATTGTACCTAACATCAGATTGAGGAATCTTGAACTCATCATCCAGGTCAGATTGCACTGCATTATCATCACAATCTGATACATACAATGACTACAGACCAGTCGGGGAGTAAACCAGCACGAGTTTTGAGGCGAGAGAGAGAGCAGGGAAAGTTGGGTGATCACTCTTAATTTCAGGAAAGTAAGATAAGCTTCCTTTTACATATTCTGCACCTGAGTTAATGATACAATCACTATCTCTAAATTCCCAATTTTGTGGACAAAATTTAATAGTCTTTCTAAAAAAACTGGATGTATATTGCTCCACAATCTGTCCAATCATCAATCACGGATCTTCAGTTATCAGACATTGTCGGAAGGGATCCCAAATCAGTACAGTACCGAAGACAGATGTCTGATTGACATCTTCAATGGGACTATACTTACAACTTTACTTGGCCTATGAATGAGTCACGACGTGAAGAGAAAGGGGTACGATAGACTGTGTGCATGAGTACAACAGTGCGTCTAGACAGGCTGTCTGCATGAGAACAACAGTGCGTCTAGACAGGCTGTCTGCATGAGTACAACAGTGCGTCTAGACAGGCTGTCTGCATGAGTACAACAGTGTGTCTAGACAGGCTGTCTGCATGAGTACAACAGTGCATCTAGACAGGCTGTGTGCATGAGTACAACAGTGTGTCTAGACAGGCTGTCTGCATGAGTACAAAAGTGCATCTAGACAGGCTGTGTGCATGAGTACAACAGTGCATCTAGACAGGCTGTCTGCATGAGAACAACAGTGTGTCTAAACAGGCTGTGTGCATGATTACAACAGTGTGTCTAGACAGGCTGTCTACATGTGTACAACAGTGCGTCTAGACAGGCTGTCTGCATGAGTACAACAGTGTGCAGAGACAGAGGTTTTCAGTAATACAAAGGCCTGTAGAATGAAGTCAAATAATGGACCATTTAGGGTGATCACTCTCAAGTTTAGGGAAGTAAAGATAATTTTCTGCATCTGATTTATTTTCCCTGAATATATATGTTTACTGTAAATCCTATAATGATTCAGTCAACCCATATGAATTCTGTGGACAAAATCCATTCAACCTTTTGGCATAATCATTTTGGGCCAGGTCAACTTTCTGTTCTAATAACTTTGCATGATCACCCTCTGATTTTATTGGGTCCCCGGGGAGGGGGGAGGATTTCATTTCCTGTGATTGATTTACCATGATATTAGTGTAGCTATATTAAAAGGTGACTAGCTGTGTATTTAGTGATTAATCTACCTCTAGTGAAAATAGACACTGAATCATGTATATATGGGTTCCAGATACCAAGCCTAGTTGAAATCATAATTTACTACAACAACGTCAAAATCTAGGGATATCAGCAATGCTTGTTTTGGCGTAGGCCACCATTCTCTAGTTCACCAATCTCCGCTAAATTGAATCTTCAGGCTTGATCCATATTTTTACCATACCAAATCATCTTTTATCATCCATTTGGTCTAAATATGGCCAAAAAACTGGACAATTACCACCTTTCCATTTCACCTTTTATAACGAAAAGTATGTGTATAGCACTTAGATCACCAGAGCATTGCAGGATGAAATACATGTAGCTAGTATGTTGGTACTTTTGTTTCTACTGCCACTATAGCAGTGTACTGTAGAGTGTTGTACTGTAGAGTGTGAGAGACTGTAACACCCTGGTGTAGACATGCATGGATGATCATTATATGTCAACTTCGAGAACTGGTGACATCGTAGTCCTGGTGTAGATATGGGGGACATTGTATGTGAACATCAAAGAACTGGTGATATCATGGTCCTGGTGTAGATATGGGGGACATTGTATGTGAACATCAGAGAACTGGTGATATCATGTTTCTGGTGTAGGTATGGGTGACATATTGTATGTGAACATCAGAGAACTTGTGATATATGCTATATATTGAGGTATATATAAATATTAACCCCATTGATCTGTATGATTTAACGTTGCATTTTATATCTAATATGCAATTACATGTACCTCACCTGAACTCCAAATTTTCAAATTCAACGATCAATAGACAGGCCTGAATTGATCAGCATTTTCCAATATACCTTATTAATCACGGTATCAGATATCATATGACATCACCATACCAAATCCACTAACACTTCCATATACAATTGCTATGTCCTGTTACAAGCAAACTTTTGCACAACAAAGCGAAAACTTGGTGACAACTGATTATATTAAAACAATATTCATCCTATAAACCTATGTATGAGGTACATGCACTTTCCAATGCTTGATTCAAGCTTAAGGTGTGTATACTTTGAGTTTCAACACAGGCTCACTGTTCCAATGTGCATGTTTCACCAAAATCTGGGAGATGGTACTTCATAAGAGTCAAGTCAATTTGAATCTTGCATTTAATTTCCCGGATTTTTGTGAAACATGCACATTGGAACAGTGAGCCTGTGTTGAAAGTCAAAGTATACACACCTTAAGCTTGAATCAACTGAGCATTGGAAAGTGCATACAAAGTTTGAAATATATGTATTAAGGCAGTGTGACATCACTGGAACTTAATATGATTGCAACAGACCACCATAGAATACCACGCTTTATTTGCAATTTACTCTGTGTAATAAAATCGTAAAATATTACAATAAATATTTTCCCTTGCTGTTTGCAATGGTCTTTCATTGATGCAAACTTTACTTGAGGGTTTACGATCATTTTAATCTCAATCATTATCTACCAGTTTATAAAGTTGTGACTTGAATGTAGCAGTATTTTTTTCATTTTAAGAATCATTATGCTTCAGCCCTCACAATTAGGAAAATTCTCCACAGCAAAAAAATTGCTGAGGAGAAATCAATTGGCCACGGCAAAAAAGGGCTTCACCACGGCATATTTTTTTTGCAGTAGATCTAGTTTTGACTACGATAATTAAATGACTTGCCCAGGATGTTTGCTGGAATTCACAGATTTTCCACTACAATTGGATGCATTCATTTTTGTCATATCAGAAGTTCATAAAATACAGATGAACTTCTGATCATATGTACTGACCATTGAGCAAAAATTCAAGTTTTTTGTTTGGGGTAACATAACCTTGCTACAAACCATGCGTTGGTAGGTCAATTTTTAGTTTTATTATTTTAATTTTAGTTCTCAATTGAACTTTTTCACATACCTGGTGACATTATTGCTTCATGGGAGTAGCCCTTACAAAAAAATCTTATAGGATCCTATAAGATAAAATCGTATAGGATCCTATAAGATTTTGGCCCAAAATCCTATAAGATTTTTTAATAGGATCCTATAAGATTAAAATCCTATAAGATTGAAATCCTATAAGATTGAAATCCTATAGGATTTTTTAATAGGATCCTAGAAATCAGGATCCTATAAGATTAAAATCCTATAAGATTGAAATCCTATAGGATTTTTTAATAGGATAAAAATCTTGTAGGATTTTTTTAATAGGATCCTTTAAAATTTAGTTATGGAATGGATTCTTAGAAATCTACAGGATATAAAGTTTCTATAGGAATATTTGGATGAGTGATATAGGTCATCTTTTATTGCAGGCTTACCCTCTACCTCTCCATGAAATACAAAATGCCCCTGTGCTGTAAAATAGTAAATACATCAGAAAATGTATTAGCATAAACATTGCTTGTTTTGGATGTAGCACAGCTATGTTAAAGATAATCTGGTAAATAACTAATGCATAGAAAGAAGAACAAACAAATACATATAATAAATATTTCTTTATTATGTACATGTGCACTTTTGAGATATAAACAGAGGAACATATGAGGGCATCATAATCTCTCCATCAGTTTTCCGTACAATTTCTGCTCGCCATTGAGTTTCGACTTCATTGCTTCCCGAATGACTTTCACGGAACTTGGGAATTTCTTCAGGCAGTAGTCTGTAAGAGAATGAAATAATTTGCAGTTAGCCACTGAATTTCAATATATTCAATTAATAAGCTATCAAAAACATGGTCATTGAACTTGGGATTAATTATCAGATGTTTGGAATATTTATGAAGAAAAGTTTTTACCTTGGATGGCTTGATATTTTCTTGGTCAATTGCAGGCTTAACCTCTACCTCTCTTGTCACATTGGGTTTCATCCCTGTCAAAGTATGGGAGGCCATTTCATTCCTCATGAACAATGCACTCATTAGGTCCATGGTCATCTTTCTCGGATGGAATAAAAGATACAAAATGTGTACTGACAATTGGATTGATAATATTCAGTCAGAATGTTAATAGTCATAAATTGCAGAATCATGTTGACAAAGGATCAAATCTCATTGAATTATTATTTACTAAGATTAATTACATTAAATGATTATTTACAAGTGATCGCTTGTTAACCATTAAAAGTCAGTGTCATTTAGTATGCATTTTAATGGTTAGCAAACTTGCAAAAAAACAAATTTAAAATCTTACCAGTAAATATAGATGAGACAATTAATGAGAAATCTTCTCAATGGTCAAAATAATTAATTATTTGATAATAGCCTAGGGATTTAGCTGAATAGTCATGATAGTTGAATTTATACTTACATCATCTGACTCGTCATAAACAGGTACGTGCCACTGGAAGGTTTCCTTGTCGCTGCTTTTTTAACTTCTCGAGGATGTTGTTTGGCTCATTCTTCCGGGCATCACAAACTGTCTTGCTCATCTTCTTTGTAGGCTCTCTGATCTCCTGTGGGGAAAACAATTATTACCATATCATATCGCGATTTATTTCGAAAATAAACTCAACAATTTTCAAATCAATTGTGTGCTAACTTTAAATATTGAAATAAGCAATGTGAAAATGCAATGCAATGCGTAACCAAACAACCTGGAAATTCTAATAAATGACATTTGACTTCGTTCAGATAATGTGTATGAAAGAATGTACAGTACATGATAACCCCCCCCCCCCCACCATGCCCACCATCACAATTGAAAAGTACATAAATGGGGTACAACACGTATTAAAGTTTAGGCAACAATACCAATTTACGTTTATATTGATATGTAAGAGGAATACGATGGCGTGTTGAATGGAGTGAACAATTAATGGACGATACTAACCACAATTTGTAGCATCATATAGATCAGCCCTCAGCTCGACAAATTAAAGCATCCAAAGTTCGGGTTGTCAGGAATAGTACACACCACTGGTACATTAGGCCTACCCCGAACTGGGCAAAGCTGTGTTGTAAGTGTATTTGTATTCCTTCGCCAGAGTCCACAGTGAAGCTGTGAACGTCATAATAAAAACATCATTGATAAACTGTTCATTATGGTGGGGCGAGGAGAGATGCAATTTGACAGGACAGGAAGCTCAGACTGTGAAACCGACAGTATGAAATAAAAGCCAGGACTTGAAAGAATCACAAATCAACTGTTATCAATTCATTCATATGTTATGCCAATTTTGTCATGTAAACATCTGAAATGGCTTGACTATTGAAGGTAGAAGGTATACCAGTACAGGTTATGACACAATGAGATTGTAAAAACACCCCCTTCTGGGTTTCTCACATCGAACTGTGCAAAGAGTCACCCAGCATGGTTAATCCCTTACACAATGGACCACTAAGACAAACTGGTCTATTCTTGTGAGGTTGACCGGTTATTTTAATTAACAAAATATACATGTCTGTTCAGCTATTGAAATATATGTTAGACAGCATTTTATATCTAAGGTTAATTACACTGGGCTTAATAAAAGTACATGCCTAACTATCCTACCCATGAGATTAGAGAAAAGGAGAAAATCAACCAACAAGCCCTTTCTTTCATAAATCAGTGAGATAAATAAATCTTTCCAAGGCAGTATAATGTTTTGGTTGTTGTATTTACAGTGTAATATACAAACCTGACAAAGTTACTTATATAACTAAAATATATTGTAAACTAGTCCAAAATATTCCAGACTTAACAAATGGAGACTTTAGAATGCTAATTTAGCCTACAATTTGCAAAAGGTACTTACCATCAATCTGAGTCTGTTCCATCAGCCATATATAATCGGAAATATGACTTTTACTGTCCTCAAATCAGTCAGCTATTAATAAAATAACTGCAAAAAAATCTTTCTTGTCTCTGTTCAGCGCCACCTAGTGTGAACAAGCAGAGTTATCTCCCCTCCATTTGAAGTGGAGAGATTTTGTAAATACCATTTAGATTGGGAAACCATTTGAACTGATCAGAAGTTCATTCATTCATGAGAATCTTCAAGTAGTTGAATGATAACAAAACATATTTCATAATGAAATGATGACAATCAAGGTTTAAGGGATGTCTGCTGGTGATTTTTTCTTGGCAGCAGTTTTTGCCAGTTTGAGTTAGATTAAGCGACAGGGATTTTCTTTAAAAGTCTTCTAGCTGAGAATTTTGTGCAGCAACATTCATCCAATTTGATAAATTTTGAAAGACATTGTGATTGTCTCCAAAGAGTTAGAATATAGGAAAAAGTTAAATACTATTTATGTAATTTTTTTGTGAATAGGATTCAAAACCTGGGCTATTCCCTTTGTTTTCTAGGTTATCAAATGGTGCATGGGTCCGTCTTTTTAACAGTGTCAACAGCTAAACAATGCACACCGACCTATATTCCTCATATTACACAATTATGAATGCAGCAACACACATTATTCAAAAAGTTAATTACGGACATCCTTAATTCAATTTTAAATAAAACTTTAATTCAAAACAATCAAATATTCAAAACTTCATACATTTATTCCAATTTTAATAAATTTCAGATGAAGATTATTAGTGAATTCGATTTGAGTTAGAATATTTAAATTTAGTTTCCAGTGACCTTGCATTTGTTTGGATATCGAACTATGATGGATGGCAATTAGGTTTTTTGTCAATTTTTATTAGCATTTCCTAAGTGACATTTCAAAATACTTCACAGTCAAATATCAGCATAACGATAGAATATTCACACAATATGAAAATAAAATTAATCCTTCAATTCAATTGTAATATAGTATAGCTATTGAAAATATTAATCATGAGTTTGTATTAAATTCAAGTTAAAATTTAAGATGAATTTCATATGAAACTACCAAAATTGATATTTGATGCCTCATGAGCAGCAGATTGGAGATTTGTGGTACAAAATCTCTCTCTCTCCAACTACGAGCAGCCAAATATGGAGAACATTACTTGGGTGTTGTGAACTGATATTGAATCGTATATGATCATATAAAATTGCAAATCCTATAAGATCTGGATCATATAGGGTCCAAAATACTACTTGTGTTGTGGTTATTCACAGATCTGTCCTGATTAAGCAAAAACACATTTTAGATATATTTGTCTTGACTGAAGACCGCATAAACATCACTCTCTAAAAACATTAAATTATTTTTCCCCAAGAAGAGTGGAAATTGATCCCACTCAAGTTGAATGAAGTCCAGTATCAAGTTGGGTGGATTTTGCTTATTAAGTCAATAAATCGCTGAAGTGGTGGGCAAAATAATGTTTGAGTGAAATTACATTCAATTACTTCAGTGAAACGCACTTAATTTGTGTGAAATAATTCACTGAAATACTTGAGCGGGATCAATTTCCACTCTTCTTAATATCATTAATACAATTGATCCTATGGAGTGTCATATTAAATCCAATAGGATTATTATATTTCTATCCTATTAAATCCAGTAGGATTTTTAGAATCTTATAGGATTTTTTTTAGAATCTTATAAGACTTTTCAGAATCTTATAGGATTTTTTTTAATCTTATAGGATTTCTTAGAATCTTATAAGATTTTCTCAGAATCTTATAGGATTTTTCAGAATCTTATAGGATTTTTCAGAATCTTATAGGATTTTTTAGAATCTTATAAGATTTCGAATAATCTTATAGGATTTTTCAGAATCTTATAGGATCCTATAAGATTTTTTTGTAAGGGAGAGACTCGAGATGTGCGAAATAGAGAAAATATTACCACTTGTGTGGATTTGAGTTTTCCTGGTTAACAGATATACATGTAACTTCAATATAAGATAGTTTCAGGAATACCCTATATTTCTTAGATGAATTAAAAAAAAAGGTAAAATAAAAAAACCCCTAAAGTTATAGGTGGGGGCCTGTAGGGTTAATCAAACAAACAATATTTTAAATTTTGCCTTGGCTTCTTTGCAAACAAGAATGAATAAAAACTCCGATTTTCCTAACTCCTTCTGGTAAAGTTTTTGTATTCCGCCTCCAGAATGTTCAGCACATCCAACGACAGCTTAATATTATTGCCGCTTCTTGGTGTGCCGCGAACTTGCCCATATAGTCGGCCGGAGGCATTCCAGTTTTTTTATTACCTCGGGTTCCAGCTATCCATTTATCCGATACGGCGATAGTGACAAAGCCACGTGGTCGTAACATGTTGGCCGATCTTGCACGCCTCAAAAAGTAAAGAAAATTTCAAGCACAGTTTCCACCATTGTCCGCCAGGTCAGGCTTTATGCACGACAACCTCAAATTTCACCATTTCGTCAGCATCGTCATGCTCTCGTACGATGGCAAAGCAAAACAAATTGTCACTGTCAAAACTTTTAAATACCGCTGTGCAGGAGAATGGTAATTGTAGGGGCTTACGTGGAGTACGGTAACCCCAAATGTCGGGCATATTATATTCCAGGTAATGTATGAAAACATGGAGTATATAAGATATTTAGTGCCAGCTGTAAATAATTAATTTAAGATTACTACTCAGTTCACTATTTCAGGTTGCCATGCCATTCATAATACAATAATACATAATCCTAACTGTACGTGAATTCCCCTTCATCGTAACCCTCATCATTCCCTAGAGCACTCTCCTCATATGCGGTCGCCTGTGCTATTGCGACAACGAAGAAACGCCAGTGGAGAAATGCCCTGCATGCTGGAGAGTGACAGACATCCAATTGAAGATCTGTGCTTTCCAGATCGGGAATGATCGGCTGTCTGTGACTGTCAGTTCTTGGAAAAGTGCATTTTGCTGACCGATGTCTCCAAATTATGCAATCAAACAACCACAGCACCAGTAGCTGTCTCGTTTATTAAAACCAAATTTATTAGCAAGAAAAGCCAGTTCAAGGAGAGGTATTTTACCATCGACCGTATGTTGTTTACTGACAACAACAACATCATTTTACGACCCACGGCAAAAAAACTGCCGACGCGAAGTGATTTTACCCCAGCATTTACCACGGCAATTGCCATTTGCCGTGGCTAATTGCGAGGGCTGATGCTTACATTGATCATAATTTTGGCAACTCCCAGATGAAAATAGTCCAGTTATCTCTGATTATAAATATTCTCCATAACGAAACCAGGAAGGAGAGGGAGTACTTAACCACAAATTTAAGCCAGTAGTCCGGTGTCAGTGTACCTGTCGGTCAACCGGGGGGAAAAGCGGATTCATAGTAAGTGTAATAGTGGAAAGAAAAATAGTTTACCACATAAACATGTGATTTTGAATTTAATAAAGTTTTGCTCAATATATTGATGACATATATATATTGATGGACAAATATAAGAATTGGATTTGACGCCAACTCACAGCTACAGCATGACTTGTCAGAGTATACAGAGCATAGGCGCGAATGTTTACCACCATACAGAGACTATTAATTAGTTCCAGTTGACCACTCCCAAATCCTTCCCAATTCTCCCTAATAATCGGATGTAGTGGGAAGGTGTGAAAGCTCAATGAGGTCTTTCAATAAATTGCTGGAATTGTTGTCACACCCAATGATCATGCAATACACCATGATTTCCTTTTCTGGATCAAGGGAGATAATCAGTGTAAGTTTCAGCTGTCAGATTTTCATCCAGACGAGATGCGTATTTATAATCACTTTTTTGTCGAACGATTCCTTCTCAAACAAATTAAAGCTTTGCTATAACGTAAAACAAACAGACATGAACTCAACAGACACTGTTTGGGGTATTTTCAAAAAAACATTTATTAACCTTTAACAAGGGCCAAAATTGGCTTCAATATACGCCCGCACAACAAACCGATCAAATTTTGGATTGTAACAATTAGATTTCCTGAATTGTGGCATTGCTAACTAAATTCCCTTGATCTTTTCACCTCAAAAATCAACAGTATATGTCTCTTCCCTCTTTAAGTAAGGATCAATCAATAGTATATGTCTCTTCCCTCTTTAAGTAAGGGTAAATCCAAAGGGCACTATTATCGATAACTCCTGATATCACATCCCAAAATGAATATGTTTGCCAGGACTTGGTGGTATACATGTACAGATATGCTCAAATGTCTTATCTATCAAGACTGAATGGCTTTGACCTTTTTTCTTCTCTCATGATAAAAAAAAAAATGGAATTTTCAAAGAAGCCATATAGTAAACTTTATCTCAATATTGGTAAGAAATGCATTGTCTCCCTCTAACCTGTTAAATAAAATATATAGTTTAATTAATGATTTCATCATCAAATAATATGTACGCTTTTTGGCGGGCGTATAAAAACTTAAGAGCAAGTTAAGTACTTGATCTTGTATCAGATAAACATGCCTGGCCCACCTGCAATGCTCGTTTACAATATAGGGAAAACCAAGATGGTAAATCAGGGGAATATCATCTAGACGTAACGCTATGAAAACTTTTTGCGAAATGTTCGCTAATATTCTATGAGATCCCATAATAAGCCAATCACGACAACTTCTACCTTTTCTCTCTGACAGTCTGATTGACATTTAGTTCACAGAGATAAACATCTTCGCACAGCACACTATTTTGATATTTTCTACCCCTTAACAAAGCCAGACTTTTCGGTTGGAATAAACTTTTTGATCTCCATGTTTTTGCACACCTGCTGTCTGGAAATGATGACATATTTGGATACAGTTTCAGGATAAAGTTTATGTATTAGACCACATGCTATCATGTATAATTTCTGTGGGCGTGATTTCGGAATTGTTTCACCAAGCTAGCCACCTGATTGGCTAACAAATATAGTTTCAAATTCGCATGTGATAAGGCTGAAGTCAGATATAATGTTCCATGGTATTATATCTGAGTTTATTAATTGACTGTGTATGTTATTACCCGAATACAGTGTAAAACGGCCTGTCCATACGTCATGTCGAACCCGACTTGTATTGGCCGAGTTGTATTGGCCGAGTTGAAAGCTGTATTGGCCGGGTTGAATGTTGTATTGGCCGAGGTGAACGAGTGCAGCCGTAACTAGCAGCCCCAAATAGTCAAGGAATTTACCGCCGAACACAGAAGAGTTCCTATTTTCGTTTCGTGAATGCGTGATGAATTATCGACTTGTATTTAAAAAAAAATATGCATTGGGGTTTGGGGAGCAGGACTTCTCTAGGTGCGCGATTAATCGCGCGAATTGGGCGAGCGATGGTGCGCGCGATCGCTCGCTCGCCTCAAAAACGAATGACTGGTAATGTGTATCTCTAGACATCTTGAATGTATGACAGCTCATTTCAGAGTCTTAATTTTTCATTGTAAAGAATATTTTTTTTTTCACCAACCAAGTTGATTTAATGACTTTTTGTGTTAGGTAGAAAACCACTACTTGAATTTTGGAAGCCAGTTAGGGATCCTTGAATGGTAATCAGCATGATTTGGTAATTTATCATCTATTCATGTACATTTGTAATGTCTCCTCACAAACAAGTTAATTCAAGAATTATATCTTCAATGATAACTTGGCAACAATGAATTATGCTGGAAAAAAATGAGTTATCCTACAAACCTAAAACTTAAAACCCTCACTGTCCATGTACCTCCAGCTGATCTCGTTATGATCACCACTGACGTCTCCCCAACATCAAAGTACAGAACCTGTATACATACGGTACATCTCTGGACAGGGGAATTCTGTACCGTGGCTGTCTGGGTATAAAGGTGTGCTCTGAAACAAAGAACATACAAGGAATCCTTGTTCAAATTTAATGTGATTAATTAAGGGCCATATGTCTACATATACACATCAGGGGAGAGTCCGACACATCAAGTATAGAAGACATAATTGGACAATGAAACATCAGAGAAGATACAGAACACATAACTAGTCATGATGAACACATCAGGACAGAGAGTGCAGGTAATAAAACACATAATTTCCTACGAAGTAGCCTCTCATTTGCAAATTGTCTGGTAATGAGTCAGTCAGTCACTCCATCCGAAACCGTTGACATTAGAACCTTGATTTTTGGCATGAACGTGCATTACGAAACTGTTACCAGCAAGTTCTGAGCTGACCGACTTAGGTGACCTATAAACCTAGAAATTTTGAGAGGATTTCAGGTTATTTCTAGATAGAGGGCCCCCAACGCATCTCTCGACCGTCTCCCGTATTCCTATGAACCGTTGACATTAGAACCTTGATTTTTGGCATGAACGTGCATTAGGCAACTGTTACCAGCAAGCTCTGAGCTGACCTACTTTTGATGAAAATTTGACCTACTTAGGTGACCTATAAAACTCGAAATCGGCAAAAACATGTCTTGGGGCAAGGTGCACACTTAAATCATATCAAATCCTACTATGTAGGTCCTGTGACGTTAGTCAAACTGCCATGTGGACATTATAAACATGACAGCCATTCCAAGCTAAGTGTGCATCATACTCATTTTTCCAAATTTACACAAGAACTGTTCAAAGCAGCTTATCAGATACCTATATGGTCAGGGTTACTGGGTATGGAATATACTTGAGATTGTTCAGTTTATTGCAGTCACAGAGCTTTTTGAAGACATGCATTGTTGCAGCCTCATCACTGAGGTCACTGTGGTACAATTCTGCCAGGTGGAATTTTCCACAGAGAACTAGTTCAATCACACTGGTCTACTTGGCAAAATATAGGGCAGTGGTCACTCTGTTGCCGCAGAGTGCTTTATCACTGTTAGATGTTACAAGTTGCTCGAGCTATCTGCATGTATTCTACCTCATTTTGGTGTCACGGGAGTCACAAAAGTGAGTCTAATTGTTTTGTTTTCGGGGAACTATCTCATCCACAGATAAACAGTTTATGTTTATAAATCATCTATTATAACATCAACTAAAACCTGGTTAATTTTAAATCTAAGTGTATTATATTTGCTAGAAAATCTTCTCAAAATGCTGTCACGGGAGTCACAGTTTCTTTGTCACGGGAGTCACACTGTACAGACTTTGTTATCCAGCAAACTAATTAATGTGATAATTTCATTTTTTTCTGCACATCTGTTATTATATTATTACTTTCTAAAATAGTTGATCCAAAATGCCACTAACAGCTACAGAAAGGCAGAGAAAGAGGAGGAAGAAGTTAAAATCAAATAATGCTGCATTTGCTGTTTATAAACAAAAGTGTAGACAATACCGGAATAAGTATAAGGAAACAAAGAGAAGGGAATTCACAAAATTAACTGAAGATAAAGCAAAACATCTAGAAAAGAAAAGGCTGTTTGACAGGGATCAACAGTGGAAATGTGTTGAAAAGAAATGCTTACCATCAACTCTCACTCTTGGAAAATAGTCCAAAAGCATACTCAGCAAAACATTCCTTGAGTAGGGCTACGAAACGGGCGAAGAGCGCATTGCCGAAAAATCCAAGAAAGAAAAAAAGCTGTTCTTCATAGACTGATTTTGTATTATTTCAGTTTTCTTATGAATAAAATAATGTAAGAAATATTTTATTTAAGTTGTTTTATTGTGAGGGTGCTACTTGCCAAGGGAGTCACATTTTCCTGTCACGGGAGTCGCATAATTTCAGTGATCTGTAAGACCATGTGCTTTTTATTTGTTTACAAATTTAACTTATTTATAAATCTTGAAACCTTCAAGTAGATTTACAGTGTGGACCAACCCCGCATATCTTATCTGAAAGGCTACAGCAAGAACAAAATGGGATGGCACTAGCAGTCAATCGTTTTTTGATCGCAACTGTCACAGGAGTCACAATTTTTATTTTACAATTTTTGATTTGAAGCTGAACTTAATTGGAAAACAATATTATCCAAAATAGTGACCTCTTATTACTCTTTAGAAGAAGTAAATAACACTGCATATTAATTTTAGAATCTGGAAGGTATAGCTGAAAACAAATGAAAGAATGAGTAGCGATGTCACAGGATTCCCCTTTTCATGAGGAACTGAGTACATAATGGCTGTATGGAAGAGAATTTGTGCTTCAACTGATCTGGTTTTATATTATTTCAGTTTTCCTAAGAATAAAATAAGGTAAAAAATATTTTATGTAAGTTGTTTCATGATAAGGGTGCTACTCGTCACGGGAGTCACATTTTCTTGTCACAGGAGTCACATACTTTCATTGATCTGTAAGACCATGTGGTTCTTCTTTGTTTATAAATTTAATTTATTTATAAATCTTGAAACTTTCAAGTAGATTACAGTGTGGACCAACCCCACATATCTTATCTGAAGGGCTACAACAAGAACAAAATGGGAACGCAGTCAATCTTTTTTTGATCGCAGCTGTCACGGGAGTCACGTTTTTATTTTTCAGTTTTTGCTTTGAAGTTGTAACTGAATCAGGAAAAAATATTATTCAAAATAGTTACCTCTTATTAGAAGAAGTAAATAACACTGCATATTAGTTTTAGAATTTGGAAGCTACAGCGGAAAACAAATGAAAATATGAGTAGCGATGTCACGGGAGTCACCTTGGAATGGCTGATGAGGCAGCACCTAAAAGGTGCAACAACCCCTCAGCCAGACAGTTTTAGTCAGTGTATATTGGTACACAATGAATGGAAAATGCACATGTAAAAGCCTGAAAGATTTGGGGGGTGGAATTTGGCTTAATGTCACACAAGTTTGTTTCACTCATATGGTGACAGTCAGTTTGGTTGGTGGAGGAAGCTGGAGTACCTGGAGAGAACCACCGCCCTTCGGCAAGTAACTGACAAACTTTCACACATGGACCAGCTGGGCTCGAACCCGTGCTGGTTCAGCGGTGTGAGGCTAGCGGTCACCAGCGAAGCCCCTCTCGGCCACCGAGGGCCCTTGAAAGATTTGGTTGAATTCAGCAGATGCTTTAGCAGTGGCTTGTAAAAGTTTAAAATGTTATAAATTCAGTATGGTATGTTGGATAGAACTAAATATGTAATTTGACATATCATGTGCGAAAAATATTGCGGAAGAACAAAAACATTCTGAACAAAAACAAAAGGTTGCAAGCCATTCTTGCTTTGAACCCTTATAATAATCTGAACAATAATAAAAGTCTTCCGATTTTCAGTGGGAGCCAAGTAATATAGAGTTTTTGATAGGAATACGAAGCTGCATGCGCATCTAAAACCCCTCGGCTCTGGGATCGATGCTGAATACCAAGTTTCATATAGAACACTTAAATGGTATCAGAGAGGTACGGTAAGTTCCCTAAGTATTCGCGACCCTAAGTGAATTCGAAAATGGGCATTTTTCGCCAAGTCACGTGACACTGTTCCCTAAGTAATCGAAAACGGCCCATTCGCGAAAAACCGCGGTCCTAACTATTCGAAAATCCCCCATTTATCGTGGTCGTGAGATTGATAATATTATGTAATTGTGCGATGGAAAAACTTCCAGATCAACGAGTTTCCTTAGAATTAGTATTTGATAAACCTTGCAAACTTTTTGAGCATTTTGAACATAACCAATTGTAACAACTAAGTTGATTTTCATTATGTCTCAAACGAAATGTATCCAATGTTTAAACCGCGATTTCTCATGGTCATTAAATTGGGAATATTGCCGGTTTACGGGGATGTGCGATATTAAAAACATTGCCGATTGAAGAGAGCATACATTCGATATTATACTGAAAATATCAAAATGAAGAACTGGAAGTTACGTTTCATTCGGTCTTAAAAAAATACACAGGAAGGAAGCAATCAGAGATTGCTCAATTGTATGTCCGCTTTAATCCGACACTGCCCCGCCATTGTTCTGTTGTTTATTGGTTGGTGGAGGCCTAATTTGGATAATTATAAAAATTCTGTTTCTGTCACTTTTTTTGCCATGCCTCACATAATACATATTCCAAGTATCAGCCAACAAGTGATAATACGATGTTTCGATGCAAGATGGTCGCCAGGGCTTTCGCCAAATCCGAAAATGTGACCTGGTTATGAGACCTACATTCCTTGGGAGTATATTGTGGCGAAATTATGAAGCGATCAGTGAACTTTGAATTTTGCACCCAATTCACTCTTTTTGGGGCAACTTCATACTTTAATTTCAGGACCTATGTTGTCTGCTTTGGAATGTAGGATAACATATAATATAGCCATTTTTCTGGTCCAAATTGGTTATGGACTGAGATCCAGCCTGGACAAATGAATATATCCCATTCACTTTAGTTTTGATAAACAAAGGGCCATAACTCTTGAAAATATAACCGAAAGCAGAGAAACTTCACGCTGCACACCAATGGGTCACTGACCACATATCATGCAAATTTCATACTTGTCCATACAATATTAACCGAGATCCAGCCCTACAAGTCTCAAAGATTTGAAGAAAAAAGGGCCATAACTGTTGAAAATATACGCGAAATGTGGAGAAACTTCACGCTGCACAACTACAGGGCACTGACCACATATCCTGCAAATTTCATAATTGTCCATACAATATTAACCGAGATCCAGCCCGGACAAGTCCCAATTCACACAAATTTGAAGAAAAAAGGGCCATAACTCTTGAAAATATATGCGAAACGCGGAGAAACTTCACGCTGCACAACTACAGGGCACTGACAACATATCCTGCAAATTTCATAATTGTCCATACAATATTAACCGAGATCCAGCCCGGACAAGTCCCAATTCACACAAATTTAAAGAAAAAAGGGCCATAACTCTTGAAAATATATGTGAAACGCGGAGAAACTTCACGCTGCACAACTACAGGGCACTGACAACATATCCTGCAAATTTCATAATTGTCCATACAATATTAACCGAGATCCAGCCCGGACAAGTCCCAATTCACGAAGAATTCAGGAACAAAGGGCCATAACTCTTGAAAATATAAGCGAAACGTGAAGAAACTTTACGCTGCACAACTGTGGGGCACTGACCACATATCATGCAAATTTCATACTTGTCTATACAATATTAACCAAGATCCAGCCCGGACAAGTCCCATTCACAGAGATTTCAGAAAAAGGGCCATAACTCTTGAAAATTATACCGGAACTCGGAAAAAACTCAACGCTGCACATCTACGAGGCACTAGCCACATTCCATGCAAGTTTCAATCCTGTCCATCAAATATTAACCGAGATATTGCTCGGACAAGAAATTCGGACGGACAGACGGACAGACGGACAGACAGACAGACGGACAGACGGACGGACGGACAAAGCGATCGCTATATGCCCCCCCTCTAGTTAGAGGGGGGGGCATAATAATGATGACATTTTGGTTCGTCAAAATGGGTAATTGGAACTAGGCAAGATCCATGTAACTTTAGCTCAAAGTACTGGTGCTATTCTATATTTAGCTTACATGTACACGAATGTGTCTTTTCAGCCTGAATTGCCTCGCTGGTCGTTGTCTTTGGTATTCTAGCATGTAGTCAAATTTCTGATCATTATTCCCGTTCATATTTAAATCATCGGCACTGGGGTGTTTATTCCCGTTCATATTTAAATTACTGGCACTGGGATGTTCCTATTCCCCGTGTTTTTCCCATGGTGCATGGTTTGGTGCCACTTTATTTAATGCGTGCCGGCTTGACTTCACTGTCCAATTTGCACCGACCAGTCAGAGGAGATGTTTGGGTACATGTAGGGATTTTAAAGTTTCCCACTCACCCGCCCCATAATAAGTCATTAGTAGTCCTGTCAGGGCGGGTTTAAATTGGTGGCCAGGTCACCGCTATTGCTCATGCATTCTGGTACAGGAACTTGATATACCTGTATTCTTCAGTGTTCTAGTTTCTCATTTTCGGTACATGTACTAAATTAAAGATTTGGACATTCCTAACTCAGACGCATGTAGCAGTGGTGCTGACCTGGCCTCCCATTTTACCCCAAACTCCACCATGTTCTTCACATTCCACTTGTATATTGCGAATTTTACCATGTCTATGTGTAGCATTTTTATCCATACAAAATTTTATGGATCTTAATAAATTTCTTGTGTATCAATATACAGGTGTTGTGTGGTTTCTTGCCGGTACACTTCTAATTCTGAAGTTTGACCGGACATTTGAACCATGGATTTTCTTAGTTGCGGGGTAGAGATTTACGATCAACCCCAACCCCAAGTTGCATTAATTTTGGCGACTGTATGCCATGTGCGCCTCACCCTAAAACCAGAAACGCGCCTGTTTGGGTCTGACTTCAGATTTTTTTTTCCCGAAGACACAAATGTTGAGATTCCCAGCTATGATACTGAAAACATATTTTGTACTGTTCAGACAAAAATAATTTAGAAACTTATCATTTCCAACGAACGCGGCGATTCAGAATATTTTACGGCCGTGGAATTCGCGGTGATGCAAATACTGAAAGAAGTTTGCGCTCTTGTATTCAACTTTTCAGGAGCAAGCAATAGTACAGACTTATTCTCTTCAATCACTGATATTATTCAGAGAATTATCATGGAAGGAAAGCTGTGACGTGCAGGATTAACCGTGACATATGGCTGCATCGGAATCTTCATAGCCGTAAAAAGCGTGGAACGGCGTCATTGTGCACGATGTCATTGTTTCATGGGTCCTTAAAAGCTTGTAAAAGTGCATAATTTTTATATTGAAAATTAAAGGCCTTGAAAGCCCTTGAAAATTAGAATTTTTGAGCGAGTTTAGTGAAGATATTACGGTACTTCTGACTTGATTATTAACACCAAAGTTGAACGTCGGAAGAGACGTTTACGTAAGATATAGCCGAAATCATAGGCGGTGATTTGATAGCAACTGAAGCGGAGGTCGGAATAGTGGGTTGAGATTAAAAGTTCAACAAATAAAAAGATGGAATGAACTAATAGGTTTTCTGTCTACGTATTCTCTAAATTATACTCTCTGAAATGTGAATTAATTTTGCTGAACCCATGAGGTAATATTACATAAAAACATGGTTGTACATTTGGCTGTTTCGTCATCATCATCTATCGATCTGTCTTTTGTCATAAATATTCCAGAATACATTTACATCTGAAACAGATTGAACCATTTTTTTTTTTAATTTTTCATGAGAGTCGTGATCTCACTGTTACGAAGGCATAATATATTGAGGTTGTGTTGGCTGAATATATTATGAAGCAGGAACCGTGTACAAGCGAAAGTTTGGCCTACGTGCCAAGCTATCCAAGTATTGATCACGTGATGTTAATGCAACTCCGTATGGCGGGAAAATGTACAACCGACACGTGGCATGTTGAAACTTTCATTCTTCCATGTCTACAGACCCCACCTAATTCTATGAAATTATTTTCATACATTTGTTAATAAAGGATCGAAGGGATACAGTAAATTGTTAGAATGGGCAAGCAATTCATGTCTTTCGTTTAGCCGCTATTCATGGCGGGATGAGCTCGTTCCAGCTGGGAAGATTGTATATCGTCTCAGACGAGTTGGCCCTGATATTGGTCTCAGTCGAGTTGGCCCTGATATGGGTCTCAGTCGAGTTGGCCCTGATATGGGTCTTCAGATAGTGTCGGGCGCTTGCTTAATTTGCTGTTCGTTTCATTGACATAAACAGTTTGAAAAGCCCTTCCACAATATTTCCCTATGAAGAGCAATCAAGAAATTATTAGGTTTGATTCTCAATCTGAAAATGACGTAATCTGTGTTTCTTCATTAGATCGTTATATATTTTCACGTAAACATCATTGGCGTCACTGGGATAGTTGTGCCTAGTCTTCTCGGCCGTGAAAAAAATTCTGCAAGAGTTCAAGCATGTCCTGAAGAGAAAATAAAGAAAATATCAGAATGTCTAAGTGACAGAATATGCCCTTGTCCCGTATGTACTAATACAAGGATATACGCGAATTTGTGATTTTAAATTGGCCGGGCGTCCGATGAAACTAATCTCTTCATTGTCAGCCGATCATTGCAGTCAATTATTCGAACCTAATTTAATGGTTAAAGAGCAGAAAGAATGCTTTATTTATCCTTTGATCAATTGCGAATTATTGCCCGACAAATCTAAACGCACAACAAACATTTCCCGGGTTTTGCTTCGGGGTTTTCTCTCGACCACACATGTTCGTACAACTGAACTTCGCCGAAGTATATTAGGCTTCATTCTACACACAACTTATAGTGAATGTCTCGTGGTTGTCGATCTTATATCATTTAAGAGTGCTGTCTGGGGTAAATATCACAAAATTAAAGAAACACCACACTCGACGTATTGTGACCTTTCATTGTCGAACGGTATGGGCATTTAATATGGGGACTCTAATTTACGAAAACGTCCATTTTTCTGAACTGACCTGCACAAACTATTCGGAAGTGGTCAGTTTTTCACGACTGCGATATTCACTTCCGGTCACGAATACTTAGGGAACTTACCGTACATCATTACAAATTTTGCATAAATTAAAGATTGCCGCCAAGGCTTTAACGAATCGGGGAAACTGGCTTGGTCATTCCTTTAAAGTTTCTTGATGTATCGATAATCTATACCAAGTTTCACACTGAACAGCGAAATGGTCTCCGAGATACACAAGATTAATGGTTTCGCATAAATTAAAGATGGCTGCCAAAGTTTCCACCCAATCGGGTTCTGGGTCACAAGCATATGGATGTGCACGGCAAGTTTGGTGTGCCTAGGGTAAGTTATTCTAAAGACATCTTGGTAACGAGAAAGCTGTAACGGTTTCACATAAATTAAAGATGGCCGCCAAAGTTTCCAACCAATCGGATCCAGATTCAATAAGCTTGTGGTTGACCACCCAACAATCCTGAATACCAAATTTGAAGTCTCTAGCAGCAACGGTTGGCTTCTCCACCGGTCACAAGAACTGTTGATGAATTTTCCGTGACGTTGCCATGGAAACCACAAAATTCATCACAAATTACCCAAGTTCGATAGGCTTGTAGCTGACCACCCAACATTTGAAGTCTCTAGAAGCAACGGTTTGGCTTCTAGACCGATCACAAGAATTGTTGACAACTGACGACCAGACGACCGGACGACTAGATGACCGGACGTACTTGCCTACGACAAGACCCCACAGCCTAATAGGCTGAGGGGTAAAAACATAAAAAATTGTACCTACAATTTTCAAGACTTTTTCAAGGTCTTTTAAAGCTAATAGTTCCTGTTTTTAAGGGCAGTGGGAGAGACAACACCCTTGTGTAGATATTGACAGTGCATATGTATGCGAACATCAGACAACTGACGTAATCATGGATCTGATGATCCAGGTCAGAGTGTGCCTTGTAACATCATTGTCCACAAACACATTACCATGTCTACTACAGATACATGTATCATCAAGTTGTAACTAATGTGTCGATAAGCTCATTGATCTATGAGTTTACAACGTTACATCATACCCTTAACTTACCAGCTGCTCTGAACAACTCCAAATATACAAATTTAATGAGATTATTATTAAAACGGGGCTGAATTTAGCTAGTGGAAGCAGGGGAAAGTAGGTATTAAACACTGAGGAGTATGATTAGGCAACCTCATGTTTGAATCAACCTAACATAAAACAGAATACCGGTACCTTTGCTCATATGTTCAAATATGTTCTATACATGAATTGTCTCCCCTGATGTGTTTCAAAATGCCCATATCATTATGTGTTCTATACCTGATCGAGTTGTCTCCCCAGATATGTTTCAGCTATGCTGTTGTTCAAATCCATCTTGATTAATAACTATATGCTGCTGTACGTAGACTAGAAAATAACCTGAAACTCTGCACCTGGATATACATTCTATACATAGGTATTAACCTACTTCTAAACCTACATCGGACATTGTCAGAATCTTGAATCTTAACCGCTTGACTGTAGGTGTGGATCCACACAGATTAGGGCTGTTCCATTTAGAAAGATCTACCCCCCCCCCCCCCCCCCGGAAGGGA
>JAVTVY010050026.1:0-24962 GCA_036873755.1 Hanleya hanleyi | reverse complement strand
CGCGCAAAGGTTTCCACCGCTCCGCGGTGGAAACCTTTACACTGCGCGCGCCGGGGTCAGAGGTCAGTTCCGGTCACCTTTAGCGACGTACACCAAACAGAAGCGAGTATTTAAAATCCGTCACAGAGCTCTCGTCCAATCAGAAGCGAGTATTTTGACCCGGTGCATTATGGGACATATCCAAGATGGCGGTTCCAAAATGACGGATCCAACATGGCGGCTCCAAAATGCGCCGGGGTCAAAGGTCAGTTCCGGTCACGTGAACGGAAGCGGAAGTGACCTCCGGAGCTCCGGAGCTCCGGAGCTCCGAGTTCTCTTGTAGCAACGCCCGTCAACGCCCGGTGGTGGCGTCGGAGCTCCGGAGCTCCGAGTTCCATGAGCTCCGGAGCTCCAAGAGCTCGGCGAGCTCGGAGCTCTTGCATATAAACACACACATGCATCTGTGAAAGCTTCATTATACGCCTGGTGTCCGTGGAGATGAGAGCCATGGTTTACGCATGTCACTTGTGTTCGAAGTCATTTTCCACGCCATTTAATCTACGTAGACATATACAGCGAAGCCATCTCAAGGAACGGAGTCCCGATAACGTGCAAATTCAAAGTACGCGCGAGGAACGATCAACACCTACGTCACACACGACAGTATTAGAGCACCCTTATACGATGATGGTGAGCGGCCCTACGGGGTGTGGAAAGACGTCCTGGGTGATGAAGTTCTTAGAGGAAGGTGTGGCAACCCCAGCTCCGACACGTGTTGTTTGGTGTTATAGCCAATGGCAGCCCGCCTACGAAACTGCACGACTACAGAATGTGAGCTTTGTTCCAGGAATTCCTCACGACATAGACGAACCCTATTACTTCGATTCCGAGCAGACCAACGTGGTAGTACTCGATGATCTGATGAGTGCGGCCAAGGACAATTGGAAAATCGCCGACCTATTCACCAAAGGGTCCCATCATCGAAATCTGTCCGTCATCTATTTGACTCAGAATCTCTTTCCTCAAGGGAAGGCGTCCAGAGATATTGCCTTGAACTGCCAATACTTTGTGTTGTTCTCCAATCCCATTGATAGAGCACAAATCCGTGTGTTTGGTAGTCGAATTTATCCTCAGAACATTGACCATTTTATGTGGGCGTTTCAAGAAGCGACAATTCGTCCGTACGGCTACCTGTTCGTAGATTTAAAAGCCCATACCCCCGAAGATCGTCGGCTGACGACCCACCTGTTACCCGGCGAGGAATCACCACAACGGCCTATACCCCTACACCATCCGCCGAGTGCACTCCTGGCAGAGCAGCAGCAGAAGCCCACCCCATACAGCGGGCCCGCTTCATACCATCAGTCCTGGAATATCACCCAACCGTGAAGGCCCAACCCGAGGTTGAAGAACATAATGTGAACTCGAGGCTATGGAAGGATTTGTTCAAAGAAAGTATGGACGCCGAGATGGGCGGGATGTTGGAGGCCACAGGAAGCAAGTTTCAACGCAAAGGGCATTCGAAAGAGGAAGCTGCAATTTTAGCCCATAACAGATTGGCACCCAGACTACGACGGGCTTTACGTCAGCAGTATGTCGACTTACTGATCCATATGAAATTGTTAGATAAGGACCCAGTCCATATGGAAATTGAAAGAACAGCGTCGATGTTGAAAACCTCGGGCGTGAACTGGAAAGCGGCGTATGTCAGAGCAATAGCACAAAAGAAACATTTGTTCGAACGCATCATTAAACAACGTTAAAGCATTAAGAAAGTGTGTTAAAGCGTTGAGACGAGCGTTAAGGCGTAACGACGGGCGTTGACGGGCGTCACTGCATTTCGATGAATTGGTGTCAATTCGATGAAATCAGAGCTTCTGAGCTAATTCACCAGGGCGTTGAAGCGTTGAGCTAAGCGTTGATGGGCGTTACTGTCTATAAAAGCGAGCGTATTCCCAAAACACGCACAGTCGACGTTCAACCGTCAACATGGCTTATACTTGTTCTGAGTGTGAACGCACGTTCACCAGACATTACGATATGATGCGACACCAGAAAAATATACATGGGACTGAAGACGCCGAGGAGCCCGTTGAGGCAGATACTGATACAGAGATTGATGAGAGTGCATCGACTGATACCGAATCCAAGATGGCTGACAGTCTATCTACTGATATGGAGAGCTTGACCTCAGAGAATCAGCCTTCATCCCAGGAAAGTGAGGCAGAACCTACCTTCTGGGATCGTATTGTGACAGCAGCTATCAATACTCACGCTGAAGCGATCGAGGACGCCGGAGAGGATAATTTACAACAGACGTACACCCAAATGCGCCCCCGCATCAGGAAAACAGCCATGGCGATCTATGAACAGTATACCTTACTACCGCTTGAAATGAAAGGGGACCCCACGCACAGGTCCATCATGAAGACCAAGCGTCACTTGGAAGAGGATATGGGTTTACCACCCACCGAGGCCCTGGAAAATGCGATCAAAATGCGCAAACAACTGTTTCAGAACATGCTGCCCGAAGAATATCCAGGCCTGGCCGACGATGATTAGAATAAACGGTTCAGAATGAACATGACCGAAGAAGGAACTCTCTGAAATGGCGACTTATGATTGGACAAGAATACATCTAACGGACAGGAACGAATAGGACAGATGCAAATGGCGGTCTCTGATTGGACAAGAGTCTTTCTTGAATTGTAAACATACCCAACGCGGCTCCCCCAGCGTGGGTATGTTATGATGGAGAGGAAAATAAACTATATGAAAAAAAACAACTTGTTGTTGTTGTTGTTCCCTCATGTGTCATCCTTGTTGTTGTTGTTTTCTCTCTCTCTCTCCGGTCTATATCATGGCGTCAAAACGTCTAGCAGGACCCATACAAGGACCAGTTTTCGACACTAGGTGACCACATCCCGACGGAATGGCCAGTTTTCGACACCGGATGTGCCGCCATCTTGAACATACGTGCCGCCATCTTGGATATGGCCCATAATGCACCGGGTCAAAATACTCGCTTCTGATTGGCTGAGAGCTCTGTGACGGATTTGAAATACTCGCTTCTGATTGGACAAGAGCTCCGCATTACTCACTGGCGGCCATCTTGTACTTTGACAATGAATCGGTCACAACTTTCTTTGGAGGGTCAAGGTGAATAGGACTTGCGCTTTTTATACTACAAAAATGTGAAGTAGATTACATCTAACATCTAGCTTTAAGGCCGTGATATGCATATGAAGTATTCTGGGGCATGGTGAGTACTTCCCAATTTCCCCTTTGTCTACTACTCGCCGATTTTTTTATTTTTTTTTATTTTTTTTTTTATTTATTATTATTTATTTATTTTCCTCGGGAGCTCTAAAATAAGACCTCACTCTACCCAATCGCGCCACTAGTGCTGCACCTAGACTCCAACATGTCCACCCCGTATGGATTTATGCATACATTGGGCTAATATCCCAGTATATGAGTGTCTATGGGTGTATATGCATCTATATACAAGCCTACCCGGTACTTAAAAAACATTTCATAGCTTTTCCCATCGTATTTTACAATCTCACAGCCCAGAGTAAAATGCATAAACAAATGACCACCACCCTATACACGCAAAACAGATAGAAATGTGCGAATCAGTGAGATTACCTTTGCCTACAAGAGAAATTGGCCTTTGTCCCTGTGGACACACTTATCCTTTACGAGTAAGTTTCAACAATTTAGTTTTAAGCGTGAAGTGTCTAATTCCGCTTAACTTAGATGCTAGTGTCAGTAAAACATGTACCTTTTGCAAGGAGTTACAGAAATGGTAATTCATCTATTCCGAGAATATAGAGTAACAAACCAGTATGGAGAGAAGTGAAAGATTGGTTGAAAAATGCTGGAATAAAAACACAGTTTACTCCAGAGAAGGTAAAATTGGGATTAGTGGGCGAAATTAATAAACAATTAGATTATCTACTCAAAGTTATAAAATACTATATTTATGAAATGAAAGCCTGTAATCAAATTCCACATATACATAGCATATTTAAACAATTAAAATATACTTACAATACTGATAGATTCATCAGAGATGTATTGCATATGGAGATTTGTAAACTGTTATAAGATAAATATATTATGTTCCATCTAGTTGATAAATAGGGCTGGTAAACGCCCGAGATAACTGAATAGTAAGATATTCGTGGGTTCAACACCAGTCCGTGTTCGCAACACGCTTGCTGGTGCATGTTTTAATAGACAATTGTGTGACGTCATCATTTTAGCTAAATTACGCTGTTCCAACCGGCTGTATATAGTGATAATAAATTGCCGTTTGTATCTATTTACAGGTAATGTAAACCTTAAATTCGTGCATCATATTATTCTAGAATGTATTGTGAACATTTTGAGATAAGTTGAGACGTACGGGTAAAAGAGATCTTGTCTGTTCAGTGAATTGTTGGATCATGTCGTCTGCCAGTTGTGTTCGTATGGCATGGCGTGATCCAGGCGCAAGGCAGTATAGACTTGTTGATAAAGTCAAAGAGTGATTTTGAGCGACAAACTCTAGCGACAAACTCTATGAATAGTAAGATCGTAGGCATATGTTGTGCGGTTATTTCATGATGTAGCGGGAATGTGTAACGTAGAACAAATGTACGGTGTTCCATTCCGAGTTCCTTATCAACTTGCTGGAAAAATATCCCGGACTGCGTCAGCACTAAATTCTATAGTTCTGGTAGGTTGTAACTCGAGCTTTTATATTTCATAAGCTGCTTGAAACCAGTGCACGTCCGTGCAAACGCGCGAATGAAATGACTCGCTACATTGTAGCAATCTAAAAATAGAGATGTTTGTTGACATGAAAACAGCTGATCCATGTTTAGGCTGTTTGAGTTTCACGAGAAAAGTCTGCCAAATATAAATGCCTACCTAAACTACAGACATCTACGCATAAAAATGAAATTTCCCCGGTGTAGTGTTCACATGGTCAGGAATGGGACTAAACTGGTTATAATGAAGGTAAGACAATTTTCCCTACTATATACTAATTTGTGCTTTCAATGAAAAATGTATCTTAAAATATTGCGAATGTGCGTAACAACAACAACAACATGGTAGGCTAGAATGATCGATTTCGTGTACCACAACCGAAAAAATGTCTATCTGGAATGCCGAGTACACCGCCATCTTGTATTACAACATGGCCGCCACAACACCTATAGATTATGTTTATTACTAGGACGTCAGCGAAATACTAGTACCCATCCTCCGTATGGCAGAACTGTACAACCCAGAACAAGTCTAGACATGCCTTGATCACGTGATCCAGCCGCCATCTTGCTTTACAACATGGCCGACAACCCGAACATGCCCGAACACGCCCGAACATCCCCGAACCACACCGCCATCTTGTATTACAACATGGCCGCCAATACGGCCATGTTGTAATACAACATGGCCGCCACAACACCTATAGATTAGGTTTATTACTAGGACGTCAGCGAAATACTAGTACCCATCCTCCGTATGGCAGAACTGTACAACCCAGAACAAGTCTAGACATGCCTTGATCACGTGATCGTCATGGGGAAACTACCACTGGGGAATCCCCCTCCTCAATCCTCCCCCGGAAGTGACGTCATCTGCGCAGAAACACCTGCGCACTCGTCAAAAGGGGGTCTGTAATAGCCTTTATATACTACTAGTACCCAACGTTTGCCGGTAATTACCTTCCCCAAATTCAAATGTATTATTCTCAAGAATAAGTCTTATTCCATTCAAAATGAAATCTTTAGTAAATCGGTCATTGTTTTGACCAGGGAAGTTATTCAGCCAGTACTCAACAGCTTCAATGCCAAGATCGTGTGATATGTTGCTATATAAATTAGTAACGTCAAACGTACAGAAAATTTCAGTGTCGCTAATTTTGTCTGGCAAAAAACGAAGAAAATCGATGTCATCTCTTACATAGGATGGTACAAATTGTACATACGGTTTCAGAAGGAATCTAGTAGTTGACTTATACTGGTTGGACACACTGGACCGGCAATAATTGGTCTAAACAAGTCACTGGGATTGGATAAGTTTATATATTCGCAATTTTGTTCCTTTATAGCATTTATAATTTCCGTGGATTTGTGTATTTTCGGAAGTCCATATAGTTGACTCGTTTTCGATTCGTATTTCGTCAAAAATTCTTTTTCTGATTTTGTTAGACCATGCCCATGCATTTGTATGAGTGTGTCAATTTTCCTCCTAGTTACAATATCAACATTACTTCCGATCGATTCGTACGTACGGTTGTCATTTAACATATCTTCCATTTTGGCCTGGTAGAAATTTTTATCCATAATGATAACGGCGGACCCTTTGTCTGCCTCCTTAATTATTATTCCAGGATTATTTTTAAGATTATCAAGTGCTTTCATTTCCTGATTACTCAAATTGTTCTTCAATTTACTGTTATCATGAATATTTCTTGGAAAATGACCTAGAAAGTCCACAAAAATGTCCAAGTCTCTATCCCTACCTCTTCCTGGCTCCATGGTGCTCTTATTCCGAACAACTGATTCATCACTGGTATTTTTTTCTGAAAAAAACTCTCGCAGTCTTAATTTTCTACAAAAGTTAGATATGTCCGACTCGAGTTCCCGAGCGTTAGGTTTTGGTGTAGGGGTGAATTTCATTCCCTTCCGCAGAACAGCGATTTTATCATCAGATAGATTTCTCGTTGACAGGTTGATTATTTTCGGGTCTATGTGTTCTGGTACTTCTGGGTTGATCGAGGTCTCAGATTCCTCTGGAAGTTCACTGGAGTGAATCCTTTGCGTGGGAGAGGATGAGATTTGCGTCCGCCTGGAGTCACAGTCGGTCGTTGATTCGTTCCCGTTCCCTGGTTCGGTGATGTTTGTGTATTGTCTCGTCTGTTCGTTCCTGTTTGTAGGTAACTTGTTTCGGGGTCTCCCCTGCGATGTTGCGTCTTGATTGGTTAGAGATGCCCTGGTTTGGTTGTTCTGCGGTGGTTTGTGTTTTGTCCGGCGATTGTCTAAAAAATGATTCTGTTGGACGGAAGTTCTCTGATCAGCACAGCGATTATTGGTTGATGGAGAGGAATTTGTTCTCTGATTACTCGTTCCCTGATCAGCACTGCGATTATTGGCTGGTGGAGAGGAATTTGTTCTCTGATTCGGTATGTTACCCGTACCTGAACGAGTAGCATCAGCATACGATGCAACAGGAGTTGTAGTTATCTCATTCTCCCGTTCCTGTATAGGTAAATTTTCAAACCACAGTTTTTTTACAGCCCAGATGTCCTTGGATCTGTTTTCTTCCTCGAATATCTCTGTCAGCCAAATTTCATTCAATTTGACTCTCACGGATATGTCAGGGACCCGCTGGATCAAATCGTGTAGTGCTGAATCAATTTGGTTCAATTTTTCTTCTTGTTTTTCCGTCTGTTCCCGTAGTCTACACATCTCCATATGTATTTTTTCCATACTAAGTTCATGTTTCCTTTGTAGTTGTTCAGCACTATCTCCCGGGGTTTCGTGTTCACGGAATTTGCGGGGAATGAAAATGGGGTCTGAATTAACAAAATTCTTGTAGATTGAGTCAATGCCTTCGGATCTAATCATGTTATAGTAGCATATCTTCCTCTGGTTTTTCTGTTTCGCCCAATGGTGTTTCACTTTACGCCTATATACGTATGCCTCGTGGCAAACTCGTTTATTCTCTTTATCTAGTGAAACAAGCTCAAGGTCACGTGGATGTCAAAAGTAGTTCCGGCAACCTGTAACCTTTGTATTCCTCCGCGGACAGAAAGTAGTCCCATGTCAACCAAGTGACTTCCAATGTTAATGTACACGGGGAATGCCTAAAAAGAGTATGGGAATAGACGTTTTGTGCCCGGAGTGGGTCCCTAATTGACCGAATGGGTCGAGTGAGGTGTCAAAGTGAAGCGCTCCTCGAGGGCCATTCAATCATGGGTGGGTGCATGTAAAATTGGGATTCTTTTCTCGAAAATATAAAAAGCGGAACACAGACTTAACCCTAAAATAGGGGAAAACCCATATCAACTCTAGCCAAAAGGGCTAATATCGGTCCCCGGGCTTTTAGGGGCCTGCCTATCAAGTCAATGGGGTGGGTGTATGTAAAATTAGGATTTTTTCCCGAAAACATAAGAAGCGGAATACGGACTTTACCCCTAAAATAGGGGAAAACCTCTATCACCTCTAGCCAAAAGGGCTAATATCGGTCCCCGGGCTCATCGGGGCCTGCCTATCAAGTCAATGGGGTGGGTGTATGTAAAATTAGGATTTTTTCCCGAAACTATAAAAAGTGGAACTCGGACTTTACCCCTACAATAGGGGTCTGTATTTTTCAATATAAGGGAAAATGGGGATAGTCATTTTTTTTCGTGAGCTTTTACTATGGGTTGTGGGGTCTCGTTTTTCTCGTCTCGCTAAGACAAAACACGATGGGAGGGGTCCCGGAGCGAAGCGGTGAAATTTTTGGGAAAAGTCACCGAGGTCTGTATATAGGCTCATACTGGCTATATGGGGGAGGGGTGGTCAATTTTTTTTTGGTGGGCTTTTCTATGGGTTGTGGGGTCTCGATTTTCTCGTCTCGCCGAGAAGAACACAATGGGAGGGGTCCCGGAGCGAATCGGTGAAATTTTTGGGAAAAGTCAACGAGGTCTGTATATAGGTCCAACCTCGGAAATTCACACACGTTCATTGTGATATGGGTTGCTTGGATTTGTTTTTCACGTCTCGTCATTTAGAACACGTTGGGAAGGGTCTCTGAGCGCAACGGTCAAATCTTTGGAAAAGTACCATATAGCCCATATAGTCCCATACTGGCTATATGGGGATTATAGGTTCAACCTGGAAAATTCACACACATTCATTGTGATATGGGTTGTTTGGTCTTGTTTTTCACGTCTCGTCATTTAGAACACGATGGGAAGGGTTTCGAAGCGAAATTTTTGGAAAAAGTTCACCGAGGCCTGGGTAGGCCCATAGGCCTATACTGCATGGCTATGGAAGTATAGGTCCATACGGGGTGAACGTTTTGGGGATCTAGATGAGCCCCTAATGGTCCTATGGTGTCGTATGAGGTCTTATTTTGAAGCTCTCGTGGAGTTTGTAATGTATCGACTCATGGTTCGTCCGTGTACAAGAGTCTGCGCATGCGTAGTCTGGCCGTAGTATAGAAAGCAGTCATGCTGGGAGATGCGTGGGGGTGTGTTTTAACCCACCACTAGGGGTCCATGGTTGTGGTTTGGTGGGTTCTGACGTCACTTCCGGGTTTCACTAAAACTACCTTCGAACACAGAAGAGTTCCAATTTTTCCCTGGGTCAATCTCCAGCACGGTGGTTATCTGGTCTGTATCCATGTTAGGTGGAAAAGTCACACAGGACGTTGCGCGCCTTGTCCACTTGAATGATGTTGTCAAACTTCGGCGTAGCAGATCACATTGACGGTGGTCCCCAGGGCTCGTGCAAAGTGGATTTCCAACCGTAAATTGCCTTACTTGGCCAGGGCCAGCTGATGGTCGTTCTCTAAAGTGGGGGTCAGATCGAAACAGAACAACGTGTATCCGTTCGCGTAGTCCTCCCGACTGATCAAATTCCTTTCGTCCTAGTTGATTTGACCGATGGCTGTAAACAGGCTCTGATAGGCTCGAATGAAATTCCTGTCCATCCACATGCAGGGCCACAAAATTGATGCCGAAATGTTTAAAGTCAAACGGATTCTCTGGGTAGGCTCCGCTGAAACTGGTATTTTCCACACAGGCCAGGATCAATCGCTTGGGTAGTTCCCCCAGGAACAGGTTTTCTTTGTTGGCGCCCATATTTCCAGCAGGCACAGAGAACACTTTGGTTTGTACACGTCGGATAGGGTACTGGGCTGGTTTTGTTTTCAAGGCTTTCATGTGTCCCAATTGAACGGCTGGATTCGGTTTCACTTTTCGGACATACAGGACTGCGTCTTGGATAACAATCTTATAGTCAGCTGCATGCCCATCTACGTTAGTGGACCATCAAGACGAAGGTCGGAGGCGCCCGTATCAGTCGGATTTTGATGGGGATCTTGTTCAAGAGGTACCGGTCTTGCATGAACATGTCTGCGTGTAGTCGACCCATGAGATCCACCGAGGCACCGTTCGCAGTGAAAGCCTTCCGTTTGTTATATCCCACATTGTCCATCGTGCTCGGGTGTGTCCTGGTAGAATAAAGATTGTTTAGCCTCTCGGCCATACGACAGCAGTGTCTCGATGTAGGCTCGATAGGCGTACGTGTTGGTCGAGTCACTGATGAGTTTGTCGCTGAGAAAAATATCCACCTGTTGAAACATCGAGTGCAGCCAGAGATTCGTCGGGCCCACCGTTGCAGCTTGGATGATTCTGGAGCCATCCCAATTGACCACCTTGGCTTTCACATACAAGTATGTATGGGCTAAATCCACATAGGCCATATCCGCATTACTGATGACGAACTCGATGGGCCCTGTTTCGTTGATGCTGGAGAGCGGGAGATGCTCCACCCATAATCCTTGTTTGGCACTGGTCTGTGTGGGCGGCACGGTCCACAAATCAAATTCACTGTTGGTGGACGCACAGGACTCTGCGTGGATCAAGGACATGTTTAAGAAAAGATATCCTGGGTCTTCGATGTGCGTCGTCGCTGGGTCGGTCATCGACTGGTGCGTGGTCTCGGTGGGGCAGCTCTTTTATTCCCTACGGTGCGTTGTGCTTTGGCCACCAATACGCCTCCCGCTTCTTTGGCCCGCCGTTTCAATGCTTCTTTGGGTGCCGTTCCCCCCAAGACATCACCGGCCACTTGCAGTCCACTGCGTATCGCTTGTTTGCCGATTGCTTTCACCCCACGCGTCACCAAGGGCAGGAACGTTTTGACGATGCTGCCGAGTATGTTCCCCAGCCCATGTCCTCGTTGCATGCGTGCACCGCTAAAGACCGGAAAACCACCCCCGGCTTGTTGGGCATAATAGTCCATATAGCTGCGTGCATCGCACTCGTAATGTACTTTCATTATGCAAAGTGGGGAGCACGTGCTTGTCGAAAATGAAGCGTCAGCACCACTTTTCCTCGTTCGAATGCCACCGGTCGTCCCATGTCATCTCTTATATCCACCGTGATAGTGTTGATGTCGGTTTGTCGTACGGGCGGGTAGAGCATGTGGGTGAAACTGTGGGTGACTTGATCCCCATACCTCTTTTTGATGGGGACCACCCGTAACAGAGGTGTGTTGATATCGCCCACGATGTGGTTGTCGACTACGTCCGAGTAGACGTAGAGTCCGTACATACCCGACTTCATACCCATCGGGATCTGGCCATGGTCCTCGGATGGACCCGTGTAGGTCGCGTGAGCGAGACCCAGCATTTGCTTTAGGATACGACTCAGTACGACACTCACGTTGGCGGTGAGAAGGATCTGTGCCTTGTCGTTGTGTGTCCACGTGATTCTTGAAGGGAAAGGATTTGATGGGTTTTGATGTATTCGTGACCTCCCGTAGAGCCTTATAATGCAACAGTCTTGTCAGCCCACCCATGAACTCCTTGGGGGTATCGTATTGGCCTTCGGGGAGGGTGAGTCGGGTGTTTTTGCCTTCGTAGGTCACCTCGTACCACACTTCATTGGCTCGCACGTTGTACCACGGGTAAGGGTATTGGATATCCACGAGGCCACATTCCCATCGTCCAGGTAAATACAACGGTTGCGGTAACTGGGTGACGTACTTGGCCACGGTGTTGTCAGGAAACACATCCAGCGAACTGTTACTGGGTAGGGTGAGGTAAAACATGGCGACTGACATGTCCTGCTGCTGCTGTTGGTTTCAATAGGCCTTGGGCGGTTGTGTCCGGCGTCGTGTTCGTCGCGGTGACTTGCTACGTATCACGGCTCTGGAGATGTGGGGTGTCCTGATCGAGGCTGGTTTTTTAAAGGCCTGAAAAGAAGATGCCCGTTGTGGTGGTGTTTAGGGGGGTGACTCCGGTTCCCACTCGGCTTCCCAAGGTTGTGGAGTCTGTCGTGGTGCACGACTCGGTGAGTCACGCTGCATAAAGGCCCAGCGGTGGGGGTTCCCCACCAATTCCTGTGGTACATGCATGTCTTTCAAGCCTTGAGCGAAGACCTCCCATCGACTAGGATCCGTGTGCGACCTGCGTTGACGCATCAGGTCATTCACTAAATCCGTCATGTGGGTCCCCGGGACCACCTGAGTCTGTACCAGTAGTTCGCCTTTATCATTCCAACTCATGTTAGGATTCTGTTTCATCCGTTGTAATACCAGGCCAGCTGTTTCTTGAACGATGCAGGTACACTCTTCAGCACTTCTTCTTCCACCCACCGTGGGGCTGTGTGGTGGTACCCCTGGTAATGGCGGCTGTTGGAGCGGTGCTGAGGTCGGCGGTGTTTCACGTGGTGGTGGTGGTGGTGGTGGTGGGGTAGAGCGGGTTTTGTATTGGTCAATGAACGTCATGTACCGTTGAAGCGTCTCATTGTACCGTTGTACTTTCTCACTGTCGCTTAACCCCGGTCTCTGTAAGATCTGTTGCATCTCTCCATCGAAGGTGTTTATAGCCTTCACCGTAGGTGGGACAGGGTAGGGCGATTGGAGGTTTTGAAGGAACCGTGGTTCGACGAGGACCATTTTTGTCGTGTGGTTCATTGTCGGCCGAAGAGTCCACCCAATACTGGACCCAACACGGAAGGGCCAACGGTGCTAAGATGGCCCCGAGAAAGTCGCCTTTCTGTAACACCTTTTTCTTCTGTGTTTGAGAGACTCGCTTCTGGACTAAGGTTCGGAGACCTGTCTTATGCTTGGTTAACTTGGTCTTCTAATCCGGAGTCAGTGGTACGTTGCCTTTTAACAGGTTGTACCCGATCTCGCACAGACAGCGTTCAAGGTCAGGGTCCGCACCGCGTACAATGGTTCGGATCAACTCGGGTGGGCCCGTCTTCAATACACGGAGCGTGGGAGCGTGCTTCCGTACTCGTGCAGACATCATGTATAACTAATGCCAGAACCCACAACGCTGCCCTTTTTATATACCTCAGAAAACAGAGACAGAGTCAACCATACTGTGGTATTCATTCTTTTTATTATCCCCATCATCAAACACACACTCCAGCTGGGGGAGCCACTGTGGGTGTGTTTACATTATTTTTGCATGTACACGTGGTGGGCCTCTCCGGGAAAGATGCCGGTCCGTAGTCAAAGGTGTCGGTGGTGGCTTGCTTGAGGTCGAAGAGCATATACCCATGCTGAGGGGCTGTGGCATCTTTGAAGGCTTCCAACGCAAACGGTGTGCGGCCGGGA
Source organism: Hanleya hanleyi (assembly GCA_036873755.1). Lineage (NCBI taxonomy): Eukaryota > Metazoa > Mollusca > Polyplacophora > Lepidopleurida > Hanleyidae > Hanleya > Hanleya hanleyi. The sequence goes on along the minus strand of JAVTVY010050026.1, from coordinate 11,646 downwards.
TACATCTGTCTCGCCAGGTGCAGCAGTTGAGTGGTATCTCTCGGGTTTTTGAAGACCACCAGGTAGTGGGCATTTAAGCTGATGTTCCTACGTTCTTTGTTTTTACTGAACAGATCCAGCACAATGTAGATGCTGAGCCGTCCATGGTGGCTGCCTTTGGTAAAGAGTTGGGTGACCCGCGCATCCGTCTCCGCCATGAGATCATCCAGAACCACCAAGGTGTCGGGTTCCAAATCGGCCAGGTTGGGTAGGCCTTCCACGAACGTGACGTGGGGCATTGCTGCATACGCTGCCTGCCATTCTCCGTAACACCACACGACTCGGACAATGGGTGGGGTGATCATGCTGTCGTCGTGTTGAAGGAGCTCCCGGACGAAGTACATTTTGCCGGAGCCCGTCGGTCTTGCGATGACGCAAGTGAAGGGATGCTGCCACCGAGGGTCCATGGTTCGAGCTGTATGCGCTGTCGTGGTAACCCGCTCTTGTAAATTTGGTACGTTTGAACTGGAATGGTGGTGGTGGGTACAACGTCGGTCGTCGTTATCCGTTCACTGTGAGTGATGATGGTGGTGGGTATAACGTTGGTCGTCGGGATGAAATCCGGTGGGTTTTCAGACGTAGTGGGTGTACTTGGTGTAGGAGTGGAGCTTGGTGTGGAGCTCGTTGTGGCTTGTACACGGGGTGTGGTGGTGACTGGGCTCGTTTCGATCACGGAGGTGACTGGTGCTATCTGTAGACTTGTTTCACTGATGGCTGGTGTTCTCAGTTGGTTAAGTAGCGTGCTGACATAGGCTACGTCGTAAAACACACCTCCGTACAACACACTCAACAGGGTTAGCACTATCACCACAAAGCCAACTTGCGCTTTGCTCGTTTTGGGAGACGCTGTGTTCAGAGACAGCTGTTGTTTGTCCATAGCACCGTGGTCGAACGTGGAATGAAAGATGACGGTAGTGGTGTCTGGCTTTTTAGTCGTTTCACCTGGTTGGCAGCGACCCAGGAATTGAAGGAACTGGGCCAGCCTTGCCATTTGACGAAATGAAACAGTTTGCCACGTCGACGTTCCGTTTTCAAAATCTGCTCCACCGTGTAGTAGTCTTGCTTTGTTTTTACGATAGGCTGTAATTCCGTCTCGTAAAACGTCCCTAGCAACGATTCCCCTTGAAGATCTTTTAGTTCATAGACTCGCTGCTATCGGGGTAGGCGCCGTTTAATCAGGAAGTGTTCATCGCTCCAGTTGGGCAAGTAATTTTTCTCAAATTGACCTTTGACTTTACTGATCCGTACAGGGTCCCCGACCTTGTACACCTCCTTCGTCGTTCGCTGCGATTGCCTGGGGTACAAGACACGCCGGACTTGGGCTTCATTGCGTTGGGTCACGGTAATGGGGGCTCTCTCTATACTCCGATGATAGGCTCGATTGTAACAACTCACAAGTTTCGGGAGAACATCGATGTACCGCCTTGTATTCTTATAGGTGAAATATTTATACATGCGGCCTTTGAATGTCCTGTTGAACCTTTCCACCACGGATGCCTTGGTCTCGTTGTACGTATGGAAGAAAAACACCTTCTGGGCTTTCAGAAACTGTTGGAACGGTCTGTTGAGGAATTCCGTGCCTTCGCCGGTTTGCAAATACAAAGGTTTGCGCCCGGTCTTGAAGATGTCTTTGAACGCCGCTATGAGATTTGCCCCCGTTTTCGTCCGGATGGGTACCACCCACGCATACTTGGATAGGATATCGATGCACGTCAAGATATACCGATTCCCATCGTTGTGTTTGACAAAGGCGCTCATATCGACAAAAGCCGCTTGCCACTGGGCATCTAGTCCTCCCACGATGACCCGGTTCCATAGAAAATGGCGACGGACAGATCGATGTAAGGTATAGGTGTCTTGTTTTCTTAACCAATCTCGGACTTGGGCACGTTGTATCCCCTGGGGTTTGGCCGCTCGATAGAGAGATTTTCCCGTAAAATCTTGTTATCGCGATGTCTCAGGAACTACTGCACGGATCTTTCTGCAATTTGGTACACAGGTTCCTCTTGGGGTCTAGATGTGCAGATACCTTTCTGGACCGATTCGAAAATCCAATATGGCCACCAGGCAGCCATCTTGGATTTTCCCGTAAAACCTTGTTATCATGATTTCTCAGGAACAACTGCATAGATCTTTCTCAAATTTGTTACGCAGGTTCCCCTTGGGGTATAGTTGTGCAAGAAACCTTTTTTGGTCCGATTCGAAAATCCAATATGGCCACCAGGCAGCCATCTTGGATTTCCCCATGAAACCTTGTTATCGCGATTTCTCAGGAAATACTGCATGGATCTTTCTCAAATTTGGTACACAGGTTCCCTTGGGGTCTAGTTGTGCAAGATACCTTTCTGGACCGATTCGAAAATCCAATATGGCCACCAGGCAGCCATCTTGGATTTCCCCGTGAAACCTTGTTATCATGATTTCTCAGGAACTACTGCATGGATCTTTCTCAAATTTGTTACGCAGGTTCCCCTTGGGGTCTAGTTGTGCAAGAAACCTTTTTTGGTCCGATTCCGAAATCCAATATGGCCACTAGGCAGCCATCTTGGATTCTCATATGAAAACTTGTTATCGCGATTTCTCAGGAACTACTTCATGGATCTTTCTCAAATTTGGTACACATGTTCCCCTTGGGGTCCAGTTGTGCAAGAAACCTTTTTTGGTCCGTTTCCAAAATCCAATATGTCCATCAGGCGGCCATCTTGGATTTCCCCATGAAACTTTGTTATTGCGATTTCTCAGGAACTACTGCATGGATCTTTGTTAAATTAGGTACACAGGTTCACCTTGTCGTCTCGTTGTACAAGATACCTTTTCTGGTCCGATTCGAAAATTCAATATGGCAAAACAGGCGGCCATCTTGGATTTTCCCATGCAAATATGTTATCGTGATTTTTCAGGAAGTACTGCATGGATCTTTCTCAAATTTGGTACACAGGTTCCCCTTATGGTCTAGTTGTGCAAGGTACCTTTTTCGGTCCGAATCGAAGATCCAATATGGCCACAAGGCGGCCATCTTGAATTTCCCCTTGAAACATTGTTACCGTGAATTCTTGGGAAATATTTCCTGGATTTTTCTGAAATTTGGTACACAGGTCTCACATGGGGCCTATTAGTGCAAGATACCTTTTTTGGTCCGATTCGAAAATCAAGTTTTTTTGGTATTCTCAAGTGACGTTGCATCACAAGAGTGGGCGGATCAAACGGTGGGGCATATCTATATATTGACTATAGAGAATAACCGTACCTTCACCTTTCATATCAAGGAGTTCAAATAATTCTTAATTGAAATGTATTTCTTCAAATTTTAAATCAGCCTTCTTTAGTCCATGCAGTAGCAAGTGAACTGCTCCACCGTTTCGTATGCCGACCTCAGTCTTGTGACTCCATGTCACAACTCGACAACTGTAGACTACTGGATGTTTCGATCCAAGGGAGATAATCAGGAACCAGGCACTTTTGAAGTTTCAACATTACTGCGCGGACCGGATCCCTTCAGTATTAAGCATTATTGTACCATCTTACTATTTTCGAGCATGGTATCTTGATTTAAACAGTATATTTATTTCACCAGGAAACAGGGATCGGCGAACAGGCAGAGCCTATTTGAACGCCTCTCCCAACAGACATATTACACATACATGTACAATTACAAGATGACAGACAACGGTGAATAGAATAAGAAACAGTTACAAACACAATAATTAACATGCAGCTGCATGGTATCTTAAGAGATATCTCAAAATAGCCCAAGAAACAGAACAGAATTAGCATTCGTTCCTAATTATAAAATCTGAAGTATGTTTCATAGCTCATGCCAAAGTGTCAAAGAGATTGGCCTTCGCTTCCAGTACCAAATGATGACACGTGCAAAAAAAAATAAATAAAAAAAATACTACAAAACAAAGGCGAAGGATCCTCGGTACATGTACATTCACTTTCAGACTAACTTTGCTCATTTCTCTTGTATTATAACAACCGACATAAGTAAAGTTTCTAGAAATCTTGAAACTCCTGAAACTTATTATCATATCTTGGTGTTTTTCAGTGGCCCTTTTCAATCTTTTTCACTCAGATTCGAAATTCTGTAAACAAAATTACAAATCAATTGTCTGTTCTTAGTAACAATGGACAAAAAGATCCTCTAGTCATTAACTTACAATTATCGGACAATGGTGGGCGCCAAGATCCTTCAGGATCTCTCGTTTGTTTGTGTTGTTTCCATGACGTGACCGACGTGTATTGTTTTATTTTGATCAGACCTACAACCTGGTGCTATGCTAGTTAAGCGCAACAGGATGTCCGTTGTGTACTAGCGATTTTATCGAAAAATCTGTCCATAATTCTGATTTATCCGGTTTCCGTAAGCAAGTAAGGTTTCCTGTTCCGATATTGTCGCTACTATGGGTAAAAATGTCTACTTCGGTTTGGCAGAGAAAATACGTTATAATCCATTGTGCTGGTGTGTCGAACACATTCTGCAATGTTGCTACTTAGGACTCTATTTTTGAAGGACCAGTGTTTATTAGAGCCTGTGGATTTAAATGGGACATTGAATAGGATTGTAGAATAGTATCGATGCTCTGTTTTGTCTTGATTTTAATAGTACTTTGTGACGGATTTTATGATTTGCTGCTTTTTCGTACAGACTCTCAATTGCGCTGAAGGATCAACCTGTTGCTCAAAGTTGAGTTTATTTTTGACGTTCGTCGTAAGCATTATGTTGCAAGCAAGAAATTTCGTAGCTATTATGCTGCTAATCCCCAACGTCTTGTATGCAGTACTGGTCCACGTAAAGCGTAGGTCATTTTCTGCCATTATAATGAATCTCCAGATAAAAACTTAATCGCTATTTTATGTTCTAGTGTCTAAGGTAGTAACCCCAAGGCAATGGTGCTGTATATTGGATGAAATAAACAAGTTTTATGCAGGAGTTTTACTTTATAACATATATATCAGTTAGTATTTTTATTGTTTTTTTATGAACAATTAAATGAACAAGCTCAAATAACCCAAACAATTTTATATTAATTGATGTGAGAATAACTAAATATCCATATTTGCGGTAGTTCTTCTCAGTTGAATTTCATTATTTGTGACTTTTTCAGCAATTGTGCGATCTGTTTTTTATTTATGGAAAATAATACTCTTCGATTGATCGTGTTGTTGGTTGGCCGCCTTTGAGAAGAGTAGTGACTGTGTTCAAATCTGTGAAACCTATAACTTTTGTAGCTTCGCTGTCTATTCTCCAGTACTTGGCAGTGTTGGGAGAGTCATCTTCTCGGCTTGAAGTACTTCACATTAAATGTCCGCAGTGAACATTACCTAATAATGTCCGCCAGTACAGTTTGGATGATACTGGTGATAATTTTATGTTTGTAGACCTATCTTGATCAGCTGTATAGATTTTAAGTTGTGAGAGATTCTTTTTATCGAGCAACCAGTTCAGAAGATATTTTAGTCGAATGAGATTTGATTTTAAAGTATTCCAAAGCTATCGGTTAAAAAAAAAATAATAATATAATAATGCAACCGGTATCATGTATGCAACAGGTCTTTGGTGTGGTCTGTCAATTTAAGATTGTTTACTTACCTTATTGCTGAACGTGACGTTAAATCTCTCTAGAGTTTCGAGTAGGACTTGACATTTTGTTATTTTGTAAGTCCGTCTTCATGTGTATTTAGACAGTGTGACGTTGAATCAAGATGATGTTGAAAATTATTATATTATTGTTATTAAAATCGAACTTAATCTTTTTGCTCTGCTTTTTGGTTACTAAAGCTTTACTGAAAGTATTTCTTCAGTTTTGTATTATATGCTATATGATGTAACGCTATGAACACTTCGTGCAAAAGGTTCGCCGATATTCCACGAGATCCCATAAATAAGCCAATCACAACCATTTCAACCTTTTCTTTCTGAAAATGATTGACGTTTACTTCACAGAGATTAACATCTTCGCACGGCACACTCTTTTGATATTTTCTACCATTAACAAAGCCAGATTTTTAGGCGGGAGTAATCTCTTTGATGTCCATGGACTCTGTCTGGAAATGATGCCATATTTGGAAACTGTTTCAGGATAATGTATATATATTAGACCACGAGGTAGCGTGTGTAATTACTGTGGGCGTGATTTTGAAATAGTTACAACCAGCTATCCATCTGATTGGCTAACAATAGTAGTTTCAACTTGCACGGGATTTATATAGGGCTGAATTCAGATATGATATCCCGTGATATTATATCTGAGTTTACTGAGATTGATTGGAAGTAAGCTTAAACGTGGGAAAAATTTAAGTATAAATAATTACATTAATTGATAGTCTTGGCGTTTGGATATTGACGTCCCTTGCATATGAATAGAGAATGTATATATTTACATATATTTTGTGGAAGATCTAGATTTTTATTCTACATAAATAGCAGTAGAATAGATGCTTTGTTTTTCTAATGTGCTGAAGGGCAGATCAATGGCAATCGGCAGCTGTATGGTGGTCAGTTATTTATTTCTTTTTACCATGCATGTCCCTTGGAGAAATGAAGTACAGAATTCATGCGAATAGCGATGAAATTTTTAAAAGATCTACATGGACTTCATAAGTTTTCTGGACGAATAGCAGCCGAATGGCAACCGATAGCCGAATGGAAACGAATGGCAGCCGATAGCCGAATGGAAACGAATGGCAGCCGATAGCCGAATGGCAAAGAATGGCAGCCGATAGCCGAATGGCAAAGAATGGCAGCCGAATGATAGCCGAATGGCAGCAGATAGCTGAATGGCAACGAATGGCAGCCGATAGGCGAATGGCAGCGAACAGGCGAATGACAGCGAACAGGCCGAATGGCGGCGAACATTCGGCCAGCGAACGGCCGAAAACCTGCAGCCGAATGGCAAAAATTATGCAGCCGAATGGCAGCGAATGGTAGTGAACTAGCGACTATTAGCGATGGCAGAACGATTAACTAGAGGTTTTATTGCAACAGTCGAACGGGAGGTTTTGTTTTGTGAAAGTAATCTAGATGAAAAGGACTGTTTACCTAACAGAATTTTCTTTCGAATTGGGAAAAGAGAGAATACTCGAAGCGTGTTGCAGGCCTTTGGGCATGATAACCATTCTCAAGTTTTCGGGTGTAACCTTTCTTGCCTTTCTTTGTCTGTCGAAGGAGGGCTTCACGGCTCCGGCTATTCTATGGTGAAATAAAGAGCTGAGAAGAATGAGAGCGTTTGTTGAAATGATAAATATTTTGTGTTCGTTTGAGTGCAACGAATTAGAACATAAATATATTTGTTATTGGTACAGAGCTCGAATTGATATGCTAATGCGCGCGTAGGCGACATGGAATAAGAATAGGCTAATGTGACTGGTTTTTCATGCTAATGTGCAATAGGCAAATGAAGTTAGGCGGCGAAGAGATAACATATAAAAGAGGCTTGTCTGAATTGGGTTTTCATCGAAGCCCAGCCAGCTCCGACCGCGCGTACTAGTATACCATTTATTCACTTAATTACGAGTGAATATGATCAATTTTATGTTAAAAATGTGTTCATCAGTAAAACTGATTGTAAATAAAGTAAATAGTGCAATATTCAATGGTTTAGAATATCGTAAAAAAAAAAAAAAAAATTATTATATCTACCAATGTATGTCACAGGAAATATGTACATATTTATCTCATGTCGCTAAAGTGATTTTCAATGAAAATGTTCTATTTCCATGAGAACAATGAAAAGCATTTATTGAACGATGCTCGCTATATAGCGTACTTGATTAATTCTGCTTGATGCATACGTGCTTATGCCTATTGTTAAACACTCTGTTTCTTCGTCTTTTGCAGACGCTGGCCTGGATAGCATCATCATAGTGGTTTAAATTGTCACGGCTGATTTATGCCAAAACCTGCATTATGCATTTAGATCGTATGCACGGAGGGGTGGAGTTCCGTCACCTTGACTGGAGATGCTTGGCGCACTGCTACGGACACAGGTTTTCAGAGCTTTTACACGCTATTTTATCTCTGTTTTTTCTGGGCGGCGTCCGGTGTCGATGAAGGTTACTCCATAAGGTGTTTTATAAAAATTCGGATCTCATTCGTATTTCCCATCATTCATGGTATACCGGTATGTATTGCGCGAGGTCGGGCTTCACGGCTCCGGCTATTCTATGGTGAAATAAAGAGCTGAGAAGAATGAGAGCGTTTGTTGAAATGATAAATATTTTGTGTTCGTTTGAGTGCAACGAATTAGAACATAACATTGGAAGTCACTTGGTTGACATGGGACTACTTTCTGTCCGCGGAGGAATACAAAGGTTACAGGTTGCCGGAACTACTTTTGACCTCCACGTGACCCTGAGCTGGTGGCGCCCCAGAGGTGAAATGCGATGGGGCGTCCCCTAAACCTTCAACCTGGAAAAAAGGGAACCAAGAGTTGCCTCCCTGGAAAAGGGACCTGGATTTGCTCCCTCCCTTCTACTGTTGAGGTTCGGTGACATCTAAGGGTTAGCGTGTCTGGTGTGGCCTAGTTAGGGTCGAGTATTCTGATTCTGGATGTTCTTGCTGTGCGGCGTTGTCACTCAATGCGCTGTTGGTATTCTTGTAATCGTCATCCGTCTTCTGTTCCAGGACTTGTCCAACTCGTCTGTGGTCTTCGGTGTGCCTGTATCATATGCAATAGGAGGCTTGTAGCTTTCTATTGTTTTTCGATGCAATACTTTGATATATTTTCCTGTCAACAACAGACAAGTAAATATTACATTCAAACGAGCATATATAGTCACAGGGGTCGAATTATTTGTATTAATTATAAAACAAAGACAAAGGCTGAACTGTGCTAAGTTGTAACATGTTGTGGGTCACGTGCTAGGTTACCAGACCATGTTTGGCCTGGTAACCGTGACTATATATGCTCGTTTGAATGTAATATTTACTTGTATTCACGCAATATAGGACGTAGACCTTCCGTTCTGTACCCCAATACACACTCCAAGCAATTGTTACAGGCACAGATTTCTGGAAGGACCCACCCTGTTCCCAAGGGCGTCGTTAGGGAAGTCGCCTTGTAGAATCCTAAAGACGCCCTGGTTCTCCCAGTTTTTTCTGGACGGCTTTTTGAGCACTATGGGGTACCAAGACAAAGGAATCCTCCACGCGATTATAACCATATTTATGAGTATAATAACCAATAACAGACTTAACGACTTGTACATAGCGACTCTTCTCTACTAGTATTTAAATATTTCCTCATGGTTATTGTTATTCATTATTTTATTATTTATTTTAATATCTAACGCTGCAAAAGATCTTAAGTTAACGAAGAAATGTACCGTGAATTTAAATAAAACATTGAGTTGATGGGCCGCGAAATCCGTATGGGAAGCGGCCCTTAAACTACAATTTCAAACAAATATTTACTTGTAGAAGAACATCCAAAGATGTGAAAACGTTTCAAGTATAATACAGTATCGGAAACTCCATCATGCTATCTTTGTATGGTTATTTATTTATATAATTTTACCATATACAAAGGTAGCTCTGCTGTATATCTTCACTTGTGGAGATTTTTTTAATCGATTTTTTTTAAATGTTTTTTTTCTACGTGTATTTTTCTTTCATCTTTGACTCAATTAAATTCATTCCCTATAATGTCAAGCCGAGCTACTACGGTTTTTGTCGGGTTTACCTAGGGTAAACCGTACTCTGTTATCACAAAAAAGTAGACTCGTACCCAGCTCCAATTCGCTATCGCTCTATGGAGACTAGTTATCGGCAGGCATTTTAAATCAGCACTGCACAGTGATTGGCCCATGGTATTCTCCACCCACAATGCCCCTCCATGCTTGTTTGGACGTCGGCAAAATGGTACATCTTCAGAAAATTTATGACCTAGGCCTATCCAAAGTTCACAGCTCTTCACAAGATCATTATTGTTTAGCATCATCAGATAAACAAGACTAGTACGATCAGACAACATGAAGGCGAAAATACTGTATAATTGACGTAATTCGTTGTTTTCCGCGTTTCAATGGTTGATCTTCAATGCAGAATCTAGGTCAACTAAATTTATAATGTCTGCTGCTTCAGACGAGTAGGCCTACAAGTACGTTCAGTTTTATTTTTTTAACAACAAAACTTGCATAATGTTAGCAACAAAAGTACATATAGGGCGTATGAACAGTACTATGTATTGAATGAAGAACAGAAATGCTGCAAATCCCCTGACCTGATCATGAACATGTCACGCTAAGAACCTTGGAATAGGTCATAAATTTTCCGAAGATGTACCGTCTTGCTGGACGTCGTGGTAGTCGTAGAAGCGAGGGCTTTATTTAGGAAACCTACCATAATCGCTCATCGCTCATCAAATCTTACAAAGGATCTATATAATACTTGGTGGGTTGGTGGCCGTAGCGCTCAAGGCCCTTTATCGCACCATAGACGAGTACTGGTCACTAGATACACACGAACAACAACAACAACACATATTGACATTGGTCTATTCACCGGTCTAGATTTAGACCGGTAATTCAGCCAATCAGAGAATACAAAATGCCTGCCGCTAACTAGACCCCAACGGTGCGTGTGAGTTGAGGGCTAGGTACGAGTCTACACAAAAAAGTAGTTTTGTATCTCCTGCACATGTGTAGTTTTGATCTCCTGCACGGAGACTGTTCTCATTTGACGCCCCTTACAGCATTCATTAAAAACATACCATTCTTCTGTCTGACAGTCATATACACATTTGCAATGCACGGTAGCTTGTGCATTGAACGCGATAATTGGTATATTATCGCAGTAAATTTTATCTGTACAATTTCTTTTAAAATTTGCCTTTCCAATCTATTTTATCCGGTATCATTTGTTAGGGTGGGAAGGGCAATTATTCTCCCGGCGCAACCACAATATAGCGGTTTTATGTGGATACAGATTATGTATGTGTATCCACACTTTAAAATCATCGAAAAAAAGGAATTTCCAAATTGTGGATACACATGCTTTTTTGGTGATGTATCCACATTTTTATTCCACCTTAAGTAGTATATAAAAGGGATATAGACGCCAATTCTCCCCGGATGTAACTATGACGTCACAACTTCCGATGGTGGCGCCATCTGTACACTTTGTACGCAAGGGAGACAACTCGATGTGCCAAAAACACGACATGAGCATTTCCATGAATATATTTCAGGATGGCGAAAGGCTGATTCTAGACTAGGGACAGACAGTAAGTGAAATTTCTCCATTGGTATTTCAGCTAGTACATGTCTAGACTTGTTGGTGTATGTACTGGGGTTTTTCCTAGACGTCCATGCTGGAAAATGGCTGTGTTTTTAGGCGGCCATGTTGGAAAATGGCTGTGTTTTTAGGCGGCCATGTTGGAAAATGGCTGTGTTTTTAAGCGGCCATGTTGAAAAATGGCCGTGTTTTTACGCGGCCATCTTTTAAAATGGCTGTGTTTTTAGGCGGCCATCTTTTAAAATGGCTGTGTTTTTAGGCGGCCATCTTTTAAAATGGCTGTGTTTTTAGGCTGCCATCTTTTAAAATGGCTGTGTTTTTAGGCAGCCATCTTTTAAAATGGCTGCGTTTTTAGGCGGCCAACCGGATGT
>JAVTVY010050025.1:0-22685 GCA_036873755.1 Hanleya hanleyi | reverse complement strand
AGTATGAGGGCTATAGGTCGGCCCCAGTCACCTCCAGCGAGGGTTTTAGATAATTTTTTTACGACTCGCCCACTTCTGAAACTGCCGTACATCTAATCTCTATCCCCTCCTGCGCACTATTTTAAAATCTTTGAATTGTGAAATAGTGACGTATATATCGCCGTCTGAATTTTCAGTCGAAAACTTCAACTCCCTACGCGCCATGTTGGTGACGTCATGGTATATGTGTGCTGGGCTGTTTGCAATTGAACATGGTGCGTATAAAGTGGAAGTTGTCGACTGGAAAATTCAGACGGAGATATATGCGTTACTATTGTACAATAGTGCGCAAGATTTTAAAATAGTGCGCAGGAGGGGATAGAGATTAGATGTATGGCAGTTTCAGAGTTGGGTGATTCATAATAAAATTATCTAAAACCCTCGCTGGAGGTGACTGGGGCCGACCTATAGCCCTCATACTTGATGACCAATATCATGATCTTTGTACTACATAATTACAGGGGATTTCATATGAGATTACCGTTGTTGCTGGAGATGTGCATCACTGTTTTTGTATGCTGCTAGGGTAACTTTGTTTACCATATCTTTCACTGACTTTTGGAGTCTCTGTTCAATATGACTCCACACTGGTACGGTATTGGAAATATATACGGTAACAAATATTCACACTCCAAATATGAAGTTCACATCCCAAAGGCAGAAATCGATCACAGTTCTCAATGAATAACTTGAACGCTTTCTAAGCAAAAGCACTAATAAATGAAAATAAAATAATACAGTTAGGTGTGAATCAATATGACAAAAGCCCTCAATTCAGCATTGATTTAGCTACGATTTCTACCATGTTTGTGATTAAATTGAACAGGGTATGAAAACTTCTTCATTGGTTGCAGGTGACAGGTTTCAGGCACGGCAGAGCTAGGAAGGAGGTGGGGGGGGGGCTGCCAGAGTGGGGCCAATGACCACTTTTACCTCCCCAATAATTGTGACTGAAATGGGTCGGAAATTAGTAGAGAAGAATCTGAAATCTCAAAATTTTCCGCGGGGAGAAAACCCGCCTCCATTCTTTCTGTCTTCATGCAAGCATGGGTTCAAATTGATCGTGATTGCCTCTTTTCGGTAAAAACATTACAAAAATTATATTGTATTACATAACTGATAATTTATACCATGGCCTATTCTTTTCAGAAACCGGAGCGTCCGTCCTGGGACGGGATTTGGGATGCATCTTACTACCGTCCAGCTTGCCCCCAACATCCGTGGTATGTCCAGCAAACCTTACCAGGTTTCAACCGGTTCTCCGAGGACTGCTTGTACCTCAACATCTTTGCCCCCAATGTAAGTCATACAGTATTGGCCATTAAAGATACACGTACATTGTAAATCAGGATATTAGAGAACTGCGAATTGACAGGCACCGGGGAAGGGAGAGGCATAGTGCTGGCCAGAGGCCTATTCGGGATCAGGCTTTCCCATATAATACTGCGTGAAACCTATGCAAGATAATGTGCTGGGATAATTCCTCCCACACGCGTATGTGGGATGAGCACATGTGACACAGGTGGCCAGTCACGACACTGAACGTGTCGTTGATATTTTTAATAATTTAAATTATATGGGATAAAGAAACTCATATCAACTTTTTCAAAAGAATTTCTTAGTCCAAAACTGGTTTGCAGTACAGATAAGAATTGCTCGTAATTTTGACTCCTTACATTGCAGGTAACGGATGAGAGACCAACAGGGAACCCCCCGCTGTACCCAGTGATGGTGTACATACATGGAGGGGGCTTCACTGTGGGGACGTCACAGATGTGGCCGGGTACTATACTGGCTCAGAGGAAGATTGTCGTCGTTACATTCAACTACAGGCTCAATGCATTGGGTAAGTCCTGGTCATGATCACGGCTGGAAATAAGTGGTAACATAAAAGGTCGGGTTGCCATCAGGTTATCTATATGTACCACCTCCAAGAACCAGCAAACTTTCATAACCTCCCAATCAGCATGCCACAACCAGTCAATAACCTGTCATGTTACCAGTTCAATATTCATGTTAACCTGTATACATAGCTCTAATAATTTGATCTTAGGTAGTGCACTTTCTTTGAATCAATCTCAAATGATCAGATTTTGTAGAATATGAAGTTGAGAAAATTATAGAAAATTAAACAATTTCTTGCGCTGTTAAACTTACCTTCACATACTTTTTTGCTATCGTGTTCTTACGCGATAGTTAACTTCTACATTGGATTACCTCGGAATTCCTGCGTGTTTACCTGGATATTTACCTTGGGAGTTTACCTTGGATATTTACCTCGATATTACGTGGGATTTACTGTGATTCTGTGTGAGATTACTGGCTTGGTCTTCGTCAACGTATCAGGGAGTATTCGGAGAGAATCTAATAAAATCAAAATGGCGTCTGTCTTTGCATTGTGTGTGCTAAGTCAAAGCCGACTACGGATCCCCACTCCGCCTGTCCACCGTGCCGGGGGGTTTGGTGTGACCTGTACGCCAAATGTTCTGAGTGTGAAATGGTCCGACAACGTATTTCAGGAATATCTTGTCGGTTCGTATGCTGATGAATCGCCGCCCGGATTTACCGGGGCCGAGAATTTGGTTGTATCTCCGCCTCAGTCTATCAGGAATGGGTCGGAGATACAGGTCTCGGTTGTTATGTCCGTTGCGAATTCGAATTCGGCTCGTGAAAGTTTTTCGGTTGTTGTTATGTGCCTCCGCCTCCCGCTAATTCTGTTATCGTTACGGCCGGGTTGGGGGAACAAGATGGCGGTCGTCTTGTCGAAAATCAGACGACCTTCACCTTGGCGGCTACCTTGGACCCTTCAACTACGACGTCATGTCCGACATCGGGCCTTCATTACAGAATGGTAAGTTCGGAGTTTTTGACTAATGTCCCTTGTCTCATTTACACATGATTTAACAACTAATCAGCGCAATTCGTTACCATCTAACAGGTATACGACTGCTGCACCCATAAATACACAACACTCGTCCGTTGGTATTAATCCAGTTCCCGATTATGCAGACAATCGCCGTTCTCTATTGAACGTGCCGAATTTATCGAGAGCGCCTGTACATCTGATAAAGTCAGCGCCTCCCCGTTCTGCTATATCGGGACTGGATCATCATGGACCCGCGCGGTCTGCGTCTATCCCGGCCTCTGGGATAGCTATATGCATACGAACTACCCATTAGTATCTACATTCTTACCGGTATTATCGTCAAGTAATGGTACTGCAGCATCTGCGCAACCTACCTTTACTTATGCATCGACTGATATACAATATCAATCTACGTCACGTCCGATTTTATCGGACACTCATATGCAACCAACAACATCATACCATACGGGATCTTCACACCCTCAGGTATCATTGTTGTATTAGTAATGGTACTGCAGCATCTGCGCAACCTACCTTTACTTATGCATCGACTGATATACAATATCAATCTACGACGTACGTCACGTCCGATTTTATCGGACACTCATATGCAACCAACAACATCATACCATACGGGATCTTCACACCCTCAGGTATCATTGTTGTATTAGTAATGGTACTGCAGCATCTGCGCAACCTACCTTTACTTATGCATCGACTGATATACAATATCAATCTACGACGTACGTCACGTCCGATTTTATCGGACACTCGTATGCAACCAACAACATCATACCATACTGGATCTTCACACCCTCAGGTATCATTGTTGTATTAGTAACGGTACTGCCGCATCTACTACAGCGCAACCTACCTTTACGTATGCATCGTGCAATCATTAACGTCATACCTTCCAATATCTACATACTTTGCGGTATTGTCGTTTTGTAATGGTACTTAAGCTTCTGTGCTAGCGCAAGCTACCTTTACTATTGCACCTACACGTAATAACACCACTCGGTCGTTATTACTCCAGGTTCCGGTTTTCAGCCCTCACAATTCAGAAAGGTCACCTCGGCAATAATAAATATTCCATGTTAAATATTGCGGAGGTGAACTGATTGTGCCACGGCATTTACCTCGGCAAAGAATTGCTGAGGTGAATTGTGGGGGCTGCGGTTTACAGAAATTCGCCGTTCTTTATTGAATGTGCCGAACTTATCGAGGGCTCTGCTACGTATTACATCGTCAGCGCCCCCTCATTCTGTTAAACCGGTACTGGAACAACGTAGGCCCGTCTTTCGGTATGCGTTTATTCCGATTTCATCGGATGGTTACATGCAACCATTAACGTTGTTCCTCCCGGTATCTACATACCTTCCGGTATCATCGTTATATCACGGGTCTTCCACTTTTGTTTCTGTGGAAGCTTCGTCTACGGCTGCAGTTACTTCCACTTATGTACCTCGTCGTGTGACTTATCATGTTATGTCCCACTCTACGGGTGTTTCTTACGTTCTCATCGGTCCGTGAGGTATTCAACGTATGTACCACGCACCGATTCTGAGACGTGGAAGTTAAGGTTACATGCCCGCAGTTGCGGCCTAGCTATCTGCGGCGCATGTTTCAATTTACGTGGCATCAGCTTCCGATTTTACTGACATGATACGATGTATCACCGAGCTATTTATTCTACGATTAAGAATAAATGCCTACTTTATCGGGCTGTTTATTCTACGATAAGAATAACTGGCCTACTCCGCCTTGTATCCTCCCATACCTGTCCGTTACGGAAGAAAGGGAGGGGTGGCGCTACAGGGCTCATCGTATGCTATTGTCTCGGTTGCTTCTCCACGTCCGGCAACGTTGAATGTTATCTGTCAGTCTGGTCTGACATCACATTCGACTACTTCCGGTTATGCAGATCTTATCTTCCATTTCGGTCCTGTTAGGCATAGGGTATCGTTTTTATCCTATCCTTTTCAGGCACTGGTTGTCGTGCATCTGCGTCTCCGGCCTAAATACCCAGTTAGGCCGGCTAACTCTCAACAGTTTCTGTCACGTCCGGTGAGGAAGTACAGATTATGTCACCATGATGTTGCTGATCCATATTAACAACTTTTTGGTGATAATTACGCAGCTATTGAGAGTAACTCGTCTTTAATTTGTGCTCGTCGGTTATAGCCCCTGGGGCACTTGTTAGTTATTTGCGCTGAAAACTTACCTCACTTCCACTCTTTGCATTTCTTGTCTACAGGAAATATCACAGTAAGAATTTAAATGACACAGTTATCTCCCCTGCTAGTCACCTGATTGCATAGCTACCCACAATTCTACTTCCTTCTTGTTCTACTGCTTCGTAGGGCTGGAAGTAAACATTGTCAACTCCGTGAAAAAGTGCCTTTTCTAGCGAAACTACTCACAGTTGGATTACCTCAGACGTCTGATTTTCTGCAAGAAGTCCTTTGGGAAGTATTCTCTAAGTTATCAGCGTAAAAATGGCTCAAAATATGTCTCAAATGTCATGCATGTCTTGTGGAGGTGACAAGCCTAGTTATGACCTTCACTCATTGTGTCCGCCATGCCGCCAGGGTAGAATCTGTACATGGGACACGGCCTGTGAAGAATGTATTGTGTGGGCTCCCGGCATATTCCAGGTGTATCTGGCCGGTTCTCTGGCAGCTAACGAAGGAAATGGTGTTGTTATGCCTACCAATCTCGCCAACGAGACATATGTAGCACAGTCTCCTCGTACTAGTGTAGGCGAGGAGTCTAGGGGGTTTGTTAGTTCAGTGGCTGGGACTACATTAGTCAGCCTTTTGGATGTAAATAAAGATAAACAAACGCCCCCCCCCGCTCACGATGCTTCCATTTCAGGCCAGGCGAAGGGTCAATCAGGTAAGGGATCGACCCGGTTGGTACAAGTGGAAGGAGTCATCGAAGATATGGAATCTGGTACAACGACGACTGTGGATGTGGAGATTCCTATTGAGCGGACGCCTGAATGTGACGATGAAGGGAAATCGGTGACGGACCTAGGCTTAGCGTGGGAAAGCCAGGGGACTCCGATCGCTCGATCGGAGTCAACTTATGATTACGAAAACTTGGGCAGCACCAGTGAGGAGCCTTACGTTAAGTTTTCATTTGGGTCCGGGGTTGGGAAAATACCTTCCTCGACGCTGTCGAGGCCTGGACTTCCCGGTCGCTCAGTTACGCCTTTAACTGCTGCTTCCGGTTTGTCTGAATTTTCTCAACCTGCTTTCGGTTACTCTGGTGGCCTTCCTCGTTCCCTTGCCGAGACGTTTGTGTCTGCGAGCCTTCTGGGCCACCAGAGATTAAGGTTCCCGCAACAACGGCAGTATGGTATGTATTCAGGTACCCATAATATGTCAAATTTTTTGCCTGTGTCTGAGTTGCGTTATCAAGAACCCTCAATCAGACCAGTTCAAATTATGCGGCATCCGGTTGCTGGTCTACCTTCGCCCTTGCGTGGCTTAGGTCAGATATCTGCTTCCGGTGGTGGTCGAGGTACGGGACCGGGAATTTATCGTATGATGCGTCCTCCTATACGTGCTTCCGGTTTACGACCTCGTATGCCTGTTCACCGACCTTTACAGTGGCCGTGCTCACGTCCAGCTGGAGGGTCCTTGAGTGTGAACACACCTCGTCAGGCCTTGCTTCCGGTCCACTCTCAAGTGACTGATCCCACAGTGGCTGCCATACTGCGCGGTATGGAACAGCAACGTGAGGAAATGAAGGAATTGAGAGAGATGATGACCAGTCAATTCCGGAGTAGTACGCCACTGCTTCCGGTTTTGACTGAACAGCCTAGGAAACCGGAAGCTAATTTGTCGAGGACTATCCCTTCCAATACTCCCTCCTGGCAGGAAGCCCCGGAAGCTATGGAAGTGGATAGGGACCAGTACGGTAGATCTGAATTGAATGAACCTACCAATACTGATCCGGATGCTAGGAAATATTATGAACTTATTTCCGGCATCTATGATTTAATTCCTGATATGCAGCTTCCGGTCCCACATGCGGGGGATATTGAAACTGAATCAGGAGAGTCAAACCGGGTTACGAGGTCGGCTACCACGCTTCCGGCCTCAACTGCTATTCATTCTATCTGCCATTTATTCCATAGAACGTTAACAGAACCCACTACGCAGGAGGAACGTGCTATAAGGTTGAGACCAAAAGCTCGCTTCCGCCCTGCAGGATCTTCTGGTCCGTTCCCAGTACAGAAGCCAAACACACGAAGTTACGGCGTACATAACTCACCGTTTAGCTTCCGGTCTGCAGAGGTGAACGGCGACTTTCAGTATTTATGCTCTAGCAATACTAAAGTGCCTAGTAATCCGGATGTTCCTTGCACGAACAAACAGGCCGCAGTACTTGAGGAAACTGCTCGACAAGGAGTGGCGATTACGAATCACCTTGACTGGTTTCTTAAAGCCATAAAGGATGGTTTATTTTCGCTGTCGGGCGCGGAGAGTCAAGAACAGTTACAGGAGGGTATAAACCTCGTTCTTGACTACCAGAAGATTGCTTCCGGTGCTGTAGAAGATTTACTGGTACACAATGCCTATCTATCTTCTATGCTAGTGTATTTAAGGAGAAAGGCCTTCATTCCTTTTATGCATAGTTACACACCGGAAGCTGTAAAGAGGAGTCTACTAGAGACATCTACGGCTCCTTCTTTACTGTTTGGTGATGCTGTTGCCGAAGTTCGACCTGAAATGGATCGTATAGAGCATGACAGGTCAGTTGCTTCCGGTGCTTCGTCTAAAAGACCTATGGCTTCCGGGTCGGGTCCAAAGGCGAAGAAGGCTAAGAAGAACCCGCCTAGTTCCAAGGCTAATAAGGGTGCTTCCGGCCAACAGCATAACCAAGCGCCTACTTCTTTAGAGCCAAGAGTATCGACCTATGGCCATAAGAAGCAGGGTAAGAGGAAATCTAAGCAGTCAAAGAAGGATTCCTGATGTCTCGGGCCGTACCGGGTGGCTTCCGGTATGGCGGGAACACCGAGACATAACGTTTCCAGTTCCCCAGCAACTAGACCTTCCGGTAGGGGGAAGGCTGCAGTTGTTTTGGAGGAACTGGATAAGGATCGGGGCGGAAGCGTGGGTCATTCGAACGATCAGATACGGCTATCGCCTATTGTTCGACACGCTTCCTCCCTTGACTGCTCATCCCCTTCCGTCTCGTATACCATTACGAACGGGTCATCTATCAGCAATACAGTCCTCTGTGGACAAGCTGATAGAGAAGGCAGCTGTAATAGAGCTTCCGGTTTCGGACACGTCACCCGGGTTCTATTCGCCGGTCTTTCTGGTCCCCAAGAAAGACACGTCCGAGATGCGCATGGTTATAAACCTAAAGCGCCTCAACAAGGACTACCTCACTCCACCGCCACACTTCCGCATGGAGTCCTTCCGGTCTATCCGGTCGGTACTCGGACAAGGGGAATGGCTGACTTCTCTGGATTTAAGGGATGCATACCTGCATATCCCGATACATCCGGGGGACAGGAAGTACTTGAGATTCATGGTCGGCAAACAACGCTTCCAAATTCAAGTGCTTCCGTTCGGCCTATCCACTTCCCCACGAGTGTTTACACCAGTGGCACAATTCCTGCACAGTCTAGGTATAAAGTACCACTTTTATATCGACGACTCCCTGCTAAGGAATGCCTGCAAGGAGCAGTTAATCCTAGACACCCAGTTTGTCTTAAGGATGTTGACTTCTCTGGGATACATCCCACACGAAGAGAAATCAGAGCTGATTCCTTCACAAAGGCGCAAATTTCTGGGGGTGGAATACGATACGCTACGAGCTCTCGCCAAACCCCCAGAAGATCGATGGCTAAAGATAACGACGAAGATACCTCAGTTCCTCAAGTTATCTCAGGCCAGGGCTTTACACTTTGCTGCGATAATCGGCCTCTTGACGTCAACACAGGACGTAACACCAAGAGGGCGGTTGCAGCTTCGTCCCTTAATGATTTACTTCAATCATCAATGGGTCGAAAGGCAGTTGAATCCGTGGATACCTGTAACACCACTAGTCAAACAATGCCTCCAATGGTGGCTGGATCCACTCAACGTTATGCCAGGTGTGTCCCTACTTCCGTTTCGTCCGTCACATCACCTGTTCACGGACGCATCTATGGAAGGATGGGGAGCCCACCTCGAGTCCAAGTCGACATCCGGGTTATGGACAATCGAGGAACGCTCGTACCATATAAACGTGTTGGAGTTTATGGCAGTGACACATGCCATCCGCACGTGGGTGAGCGTATTGACCGACAAGAACCTGCTAGTTGCGACGGACAACACTACAGTCGTGTCCTATATCAACAAGCAGGGGGGGACGAGATCTCCGCTATTACAAAGCCAAGCGGAAATCTTTTTCGGTCTGTGTTGGGACAACAACATATCGGTGTTGGCCAGGCACATCCCGGGGGTACTGAACGTCTTAGCGGATTCGCTGTCACGACGGAATCAGATAATTCCCACGGAGTGGCAACTTCACCCAGACATACTAAAACAAATAGCTCATGTCTGGGAGATGCCACACATAGATCTGTTCGCCACTCGGCGCAACAATCTACTGCCCCTGTTCATGTCGCCGGTTCCGGATCCGACGGCATATGCAGTGGACGCACTATCGCAGGACTGGTCAAGGATGGTAGCATATGCGTTCCCTCCTCCAGCTATCCTAGCGAAGGTACTTCAGAAGATCCGCGAACACATGTGTGTCGTTTACCTGATTGTTCCGTGGTGGCCAGCAAGGCCGTGGTTCCCGGAACTATTGGATCTTCTGGTAGATGTACCAAGACAGCTTCCGGTATGGCACAATCTACTGCGCCAGCCCGGAACGTCGACATTCCACAGCCAACCAGGACTGTTCCACTACCACGTGTGCAAGTGCTCAAGCAGCACTTCGCTCAGGCGGGATTTTCAGCGGAGGTTGGGCGCCGAATGGCACAATCTATTCGACCGTCCTCTTCCGCTGTATACAACTCAAAGTGGGCAATCTTCGATCTTTGGTGTGGAGAGAGGGATATTAATCCATCATGCGCAACTATCCCTGAGATAGCAGAGTTTCTATTGTACCTGTTCAGGGATAGGGGCCTGGTGCCTGCTACGGTAGAAGGTTATAGAGCGGCCATTGCTCAACCTATTCTACTGGGTACTGGGATTAATCCCTCGACTGATCCAAACTTATCGGCACTAATCAAGTCATACAAGATAACTGGTCAGTCGGCTGTTCCGAAATTACCTAAGTGGGACTTAGCCTTAGTACTTCGGCGATTGGGAGAGCCACCTTTCGAGCCAATAGAAGCTATTGAGCTAAAATATTTATCATACAAAACTTCGTTTTTGTTGGCTCTTGCTTCAGCAGCTAGGGTGTCAGAGCTGCATGCGCTCGATAAAAGGAACATCAGACACTCTAGGAACTGGAGCAAGGTAGTTCTCACAACGGTTCCTGAGTTTGTGGCCAAGAATCAAGCCCTCTACGATTCCATATCTCGAGAGTTCACAATTCCAGCCTTATCTGATTTCCTTTCGTCCGGTCTTGAATCAGACATGTTAATGTGTCCGGTTCGGGCTCTTGCGTGTTACCTGAATCGTACAGAGGAGATCAGAGCGGGAAGGAGGCGTTTGTTTATCCCTTTCGATCCCAAAGCCAAACAAGAAATAAGTAAAAACACTATCTCGAGTTGGCTCAAAAATACGATTCGGCTAGCGTACTCCACGGCTACTGATAGGCAAGCCGCGCTTGTAAACGTTTCGGGTCACGAGATCAGGGCATTAGCGGCATCATGGCCTCTATGGACCAACAGATCGGTGACAGACATTATGAGGGCGTGCTACTGGAGGTCAAACACGACATTTGCCTCCTACTATCTCCGGGACATGACGTTGGCATGTAACGACCTCTATTCTATCGGCCCACTTGTGACCGCACAGCGGGTGTCAGGGGGACCGAGGCCAGCAATATAGCTACAAAAGTCCGGGCGTACAGTTGTAACCCTGCTTGCGGGTGAGTGCATTTTTTCTCTCGGCCCCTTTCGAAAAAAAGGGGGGGGCGTATATTGCATCTCAGCCTTGAAGTCAGAGTAGCAACAGAGGTTCCCTGTGTACCATAGGCATACAGGTTATTACTGTTGTATGATTTCATGGATCCTCTGTGAGGTAGAAGATCTATGATTTCTACTTTGAACTAGTCACTTTGTATGGCATTTATCACTACCACGGATTGTATCAGTTTGCCCACCTACCTTACGGTGGCATTCTATGCAAAGAGTGGAAGTGAGGTAAGTTTTCAGCGCAAATAACAAAAAAATTTTACAAGTAAATTTTCTGTTATTAAGCTAAAACTTACCTCACTTCCAGTGATGCCCACCCAACCTCCCCGCTATGATACATCCAGACCATGTATCGCAGTGGAACAAGAAGGAAGTAGAATTGTGGGTAGCTATGCAATCAGGTGACTAGCAGGGGAGATAACTGTGTCATTTAAATTCTTACTGTGATATTTCCTGTAGACAAGAAATGCAAAGAGTGGAAGTGAGGTAAGTTTTAGCTTAATAACAGAAAATTTACTTGTAAAATTTTTTTTTTCCGTTCGTTCACTCTTTAACTCACTATCGTAAGTTGTGAAGACATCTGATCATCGTATACGTTTTACGTATTGGTTTCGACCGTGCAAACGCTTACGTTGGTCACTACGGAACTGTTTATGCATTAGGATATTTCACTCCATTAAATGCTTCAACGGTTTCCGCTTTGACGAATTTCCACCTCTGTGTCTCGTCTGTTTAGTTTTTATACGTTTCGTATAAAACCTTTATAACGGTACTTCGGTTGTCTATTTTTATTATTACCGTTCCGAGATCACTGGTGGTTTATTCGTATATCTAGCTGCCTGAAGTTCTGCCTATCTTACATAGAGCATTCTTTCTTGTCTACAACTTTTATCAACTTGGAAGTTGATACATTGTTGTATTATTTTGCAGCTAGACACTATGAATTCTATTTCGGTTTTCACTCCGGAATATAACTCATTTTGTTGTGTCACAGCCTCATCCGGGTCATCCGGTCAGTTTTACATTTATCTTGAGGTTTTAACGAGGGTCGCGCATGCGCTTTCCTGTACCGTCCTTGCCGGTTCCTCGTTGACCCATATGATTTATGTAGGCCGTGAGGGTTGGGTGTTGCTGTTACGTCATGGGAGCATCATCACCGGATATGATTTTTTTGTCAGAATTTGGATCGATTCGTTTGATCCAAACGTTTTGGGTTTGTTTCGTTCAACTAGTTGTACGTCTCATCTATGTACTCCAAAAATTCTGACAATGCTCCCCGAGTTGGTCATCTTAATGAAACGAGGAGAGATTTTCTACGGTTTCTTCCCTCGCGGATTTTGGTTGATCCTCTTCGTATTCCACTTCGACTGTGCTTTAGTGAACCTTTTAGGAAGACCTGTTTCGACTCGCCTTCTTGCATGCACAGATCGTCATGGGTTTGTGATTACTCCGGTCAGTAACATCAGAACTAGTTATGTGATTCTGCTCAACACGGATTGGCTTCTTCGAACCCTTTCATGTTTAATCGCATTCCCTTATCTTCTTTACTTCTGGTAGAGAATGTGGAATTGATGACAGACTTCTTGGCGACGTAGTCTAACACCGCGGCTTGGGGACACCATCTTCGATGTTACGTGACTAGAAGAAACTACGTTCTAGCTATTCTTCTTGAGGTTACTTCCCTGTCGCTGCTATACACTACTCCTGGCTTCCTCATTTCCGTTCTTCCTATACGAGGAGGGCTAATTCGGATTTGACTGACCTGGTCGGTTCCGTCTTTTTACGTGAGTATCCAGAGTGGTGTATGAGGCTGCGTCGCTTCGTCATCGTTTCCTTCAGTTTGCTGTGGAGTAGTTCAGCAACATGTACGGGTTTGTATGCTGAAGGATACTCCTTCGGTTTCCATGACCTTTGTCACATACCGAGCTACACCGGACTTTTTCAGTTTCTGTATTACCTGCAGTGTAAGCACAGAATCTATTTTCCTCTTCTAGTGGATGAATAGATGGAAGAGCCTTCATTCCGGCGGTAGTGTTGCTGTTCTTTTCTTCCGACACTGAGGTATCTTTGCGGTGGCGTTGTTGTGTTCGGCCCAGTACGCATCTATATCGTTTTTGGAGGTCAAATCTCACCGGTACTGCACTACTTTTATCGTAGTACATTTTGACCGGTGTTTCTTAATTCCTCCGTCTCTGCCAGTCTTGTAAGACTGCGTCGAGGAGGGCTGGAGAACATTTTTGATTCGAGAATTGACACTCCTCTCGTTACAGCGGAAGTCAACTAATTCTCAATAACCTACGCTTGTGTTGTCAGACATTATCATAGCTTTTGTCCTTCATAACAAGCACGGGGAACAGTGTTTTGTTTCCCCTGTTGCTCCTGCCATGCCTGCTTTTAGGGATCGTCGCTACGAGTTTATCACGTTTCCGGTATGTCGGACTCTCTATCAGGTTCTTACGACCGGGTGACTGTTATACTCGTAGAATGCTTCATTTATGAGTAATTTCAGCGACTTTTTTTTCTGATTTTTATTTCTCATACTACGATCCCAGCTGTCTTGGCAGCGTTTTGCGTACGTTTAGGGCGTATCTTGCTGAAGGTCTCATTCCTCGGCTGCTGCTACTCCTGCTGCCAGCTTTTCTTCTAGAACGATTTGGTTGTCTTCACATCTTCATGTATACGTCTTCCAGAACAAGAATCCCTTTCATCTCAGGTGTTTCATCGAGGACGCCATTTTTGTAGTTCCTCTATTCATCTTACATCCGATTTAAACGTATCGGTTAGGAACGGAGGTCTCGTTCAGTGAACGATGTATGTGTATTGATGTGCGATCTCTCGGGTTGTTCAGGTGTCATCCCATCGTTCCACGTAATTTTTCTTCCACTCCCTGGAGTATGATGGTTGCATGGAGTCGTTTGTTCACCCCGTCGCTTTCCGATGGGTACTGAGATTCACTCCAGACGTTGCAGTTCCGGAGCTGGTTTGGGCGCTGTATCGTTTTCAGGATTGTTTTTCAGTCTACATGTATGACATCTAATTATAACCTTCTGTGATCATAGATGACTTATGTTTTTATTTTCCTGCAGTCTGGTAGCTTGTTACCGCTGGAATTTGGCTGATACTTCACGGGAAACTATTGTCTAGGTCTTAGTGCAGCTGATGGGCTCTAACACCTAGTCATTTTTTCCCCCAGACTTCTCTATTTTATGCATTGTCGTGTGATTCATGGAGTATGAACCGGATTTCGTCATCCCGGCATATCTACAGGTTCTATGCTTACGGATTTGTCTTTGGTATATGTCTCCTTATGGCTTTTTTCGGGAGTCCGTCTACCGACTCTGTTCTACAGTCTATAATTGAAATCATGGCAGAGTTATGGGCCCTGATTAGAGCTCTCGCGTACAAACACGTGTTTTGTTTTGTGCCGGTATCTATGTTACGGTCCCTCTTCTAGCAGGAAATATTATATATGTTCTTCCTAGCTTTCCAAACTTCTCGTTTGGCATACACGGACGTACCTGCGGAGGCTATTTCACTCTCGTTGGTATTGCTTCATCAGTTCAGGGCTGTACTGACATCCTGTTTCCTTTGGAGCCTGTGGACGACGTTTTAGGACCGTATCTGGAGGTTTGCGATACGTTTGTTTGTCACCACCTATGGGATTGGATGTTGTTAAGACGGGATTGCTACACCCTGGGACCGTTGTGGTGCCCAGGCTGTTGGTCACCCGTCGATATCTATCAGGCATGGAAATTTTCTTCAATAAGGCTGATTGCAGACTTTTATCAAAATTTTGAAATTTCAGACTTTTTTGAAGTAGATTTTACACTTTCCTGTGGTTACAATTCCCATCCCTGCTCTATGCACTAGACCTTCTTGTGGTTTTACCATTTTTGTAATTTGGTAAGTAATCTTGCTCTCCCCAATTTTTCAAAAAGAAGGGGGGGGGGATTTTTGGGTCTAGTGTATGTCAGCTTTATTCACTGGGCCTGTAGTTACTATAGGCCGGATGAGTATATCAAGGACCATATCGTCATTATTATACATTTATGGTCTTTGATTACTTCGCTGACTCCTGTACTCCCCTTCGCTTATGCTCGGGGTCCTTTTGTTTCCGACCACTCATTCCCTCCGTCCTGCTATGGTATTCTAGCAAAAAAGTATGTGAAGGTAAGTTTAACAGCGCAAGAAATATGAAAAATTTGAAAATCAATTTTCCTATTTCTAAGCTTAAACTTACCTTCACATACTGTGATGGCCCTCCCAGCCTCCCCGCTGATGGGTTATTCACACTGCGTTGAATGGGGAAGAAGGAAGTGTCGTGGTCGGTCACGTGGGATCTGGGTACTCGCGCATGGGCATTGGGGCAGTACAGGGACTATTTTTATTCTGTGGTAATATATTACAATAGGG
The DNA here is from genome assembly GCA_036873755.1 of Hanleya hanleyi. Classification (NCBI taxonomy): domain Eukaryota; kingdom Metazoa; phylum Mollusca; class Polyplacophora; order Lepidopleurida; family Hanleyidae; genus Hanleya; species Hanleya hanleyi. The sequence goes on along the minus strand of JAVTVY010050025.1, from coordinate 7,269 downwards.
CAATCGCGTAAGAACACGATAGCAAAAAAGTATGTGAAGGTAAGTTTAAGCTTGGAAATAGGAAAATTGATTTTCAAATTTTTCATGTTTCATATCAGAACATTATTTTGAGGCAAAAAGGTCAAAATGTAATGTTAGTACCTGCTCACCCACCCAACGTGACCAGAACCACACATCTTCCATATTTATTTAGCCTTAGATTTCATGGTGCATGTGTGATAAATTATAATGATTCAATCACCCTACTGATCACCCCAATATTCTACATCAGAAATTACATCTCCTGTGATTTGAGTAATTATAGCCTCATTTAGTTTATAGATGGTAATTAATATGGAACCATTGTTGTACACATATTTCTTGAACCCTCCTTGAATAAGTGAATTACCCCCTTGTGTCTGTAGGGTTTCTGAGCACAAGTGACCAGAATGCTTATGGAAATTATGGGATGTGGGACCAGGTCGCAGCGATGGAGTTCGTCCGGGATTATATCCAACATTTCCGTGGCAACCCCCATAAGATTACACTTGTGGGGCACAGTACAGGGGGTGCAAGTGTAGGCCTTCACCTCATCTCTCCTAGATCAGGAAATATACGTACGTATCCAGGTGTACCCAGCAATCACCTTGTTACATTTACATCATGCAAGCCTGTGCACGCCATGGCGAGCAACAAAATAGTCAATATTTCTTTTACATTTTGCGTTCTTTCAACATAAGTTTTATATAACAAGTTTTGGAATACGATTGCTGATAAATATAGTCTTAACTCATAAATAAGGTAAGTACTCCTTTAAGGGAGTAGAGGACGTTAATTTCCTTGCTAATATAAGTCTACAACAGGGAAATTTGTCGAATTTTTCAAAACAAGCTGAATTTCCTAAGGCCGCTGTCAGTTAATAGGTTGTTTAGCATGACCTTCTCCTGCTAAAACATAGATGCTAGATGCTATAATTATTAATTATTGAAGGTAAATTTTCTACCATTGACTCATTCCATATCAAATCAAAATAATCTTCCATTAGCCTGTTCCATAAATGAAATAATCATGACAATGTGTAGAGAGACATGTATTATCATATTTACTTTTACTTCTTCATTTATTCCATGCAGGCAGAACAAATATTAATGAAATAATTATTCCGTAAAGAGACATTTTAAGTTTGCTTTAATTTAATTGTAACATTCTGTAAATAATTATGATAGATAGTAAAACTCAAATGCACACACATTGTGTGAACAGAAATCAAGGGAAACAACTCTTACTTGTGAATACTACAGTATTAAAGATATCTGCACAATTTATTACCCGAATTTTCAACGTCAGGAGTCCCCTTTTAATGAAATCTTCTTTTATTTTTTTTTTCTTTTACACTGACTGAGGACAGGGATTCTTTGTCCAGGGCAACGAATTGTATATGTCTCTCGTCCTTTAGCTGTACGAGTAACGTGAAGTGCTCGACCACTTCTCTCAAAAGCGTTTCATCAGAGAAATGGATGGTTAAATTCGGCACGATGTACCGACTGATTGATGAGGAAACAACTGATCCATTAACTAAAACCATGATGGCTTTGGTACGCAACCGTCAAAACTGCCGGAGTTACTATTATTGCTACGTGCTTGTGACGGTCCGCTTGTGATACGAGGGAATCCCCGCTAGAGATGCATGCCGTGACTGTGCCTCGTTTTGAAATTAATGGGATTCCCCAAAGAATGTGAACCAAAATGGCGGCTTTTGAAGCTGTGACGGCACGGTCAGGTCATGAGTTTTCGTGGATTTGCTTACTTATTTTTTTACGACCAATAATTACTGATAATTAAAATACATGCAGCATTATTTATCTCCAAAATATTGATGCGGGCAGGTCATGCGAAACAACCTATCAACTGACAACGGCCTAACGAAACAACCCAGACATGTCACATCTCAAAATGGGATAAAAATGATCAAAAGACAGAACCGTATATGCATTTACTGGTGGTTCGATAGCGTGATAGGACTAACTAAGGTGGCATTTTAGATTCAATGGGTGGAGAGCGCAAAGTGCTACCGCAGTTGAAAATTAGGCCTCTGGAATACCCCAAAATTCATTCTTAGTCACTTTTAACAAAGAGTAAACTTGTAAATTGCTAATTAGTGAACCTCCAATAATATTCCCTACCTGTTTCCCCACCCTCACCCCCTCCTGGAAATAGGACTGTAAAGGCTCAGTTTATCTGTTATACCTCTAATATTTTCTAAGAGAGCATGGTGTCCCCTGTTTTATTACATATATCAACAAGAACTATGTGTTCAGTATTATATAGCAAAATTAGGAAAATTTGACCTCTGGAGGTTTGATTTAATGAGCATCTAGCAAGAACAAATTCAAATCTCCCTATGTATTCTGTGTTACGAGGTTTAAGTGGTCATACATTTGGCTGACATACTTTTTATCTCGCCTTACGAAGTAAAGGGGAGATATTGTGAGGGGGGAAAGAGGATGTCGTCGTCGTCGGTGTCGGTTGTCGGTGTCGGTGTCCCCTGCCTGGAAATGATAAGGTTTTTCGTTTAGCAAATTAAAAAAAAATCTAGAAAAATTATTAATCCCACATGGCACTGACCTATCCAGCCATAATCCTACATGGGACTAACCTATCCCGCTGTAATCCCACACAGGTTTAGCCTATCCAGCAGTAATCCCACATGTTATTATCTGTACCATAATGTGTGTACCACATCACCTATTCCAGACCTTATTGTTTGCTCTACATGTATGTTTTCAATACTGCTGCACCTTCGGCGGGTGACCCCGCAAGGCGAGATGTTGGGGTTCTCAGAACGCTTGTTGATGAGTATGGTGACCACCCATTTTTATTTTCATCAGGAAAGAATTTTATTTTAACCTGATGAAAAATTTTGAAATTTAAAAAAAAATTCAACCTCTAGAAATGAACATCCTCTACTGCCTTAAGTGGTAATAGGAATGAGAAAGCAAGATTGGCCTGGGGCAGCATCTGCATGTATACATGAGCCGACTTCTCCGTTCACACTTGAATTAGCCTTGATTTATATGGCCGCCATTTCTGTTTAGAAGAATTTATAAATAGACATGAAACGTCAGTGAACTCAAAACCATTTGAACATAGAAATCTGTCATATGAGTGGATTATTGATAGACTATCCTATGTATCTGGCCACACCCACCACCATATTAGGAGGAATGGCATAACTACTGAGGGGAGACTTCACCCTGCACAAAGTCATTGGGTAGGTTCTGAGTGACTCTTCTCTAATTTGAAATTAACACCTCAGATTTTGAATGATTTGTGGTCTGATCTTCCATTGAGGCTATTTCGAAGTGCTTGTATATGAATATTCGAGGCAGGGAATCGTAGAAGTTGTTTTACCACCAGTAATTGAGTGTAAAATGCACTGGAAAAACTCACTTCCAATCCCAAAGTTATAAATTCTCACACTCCTCAATGCAGGTCAGTTTACTCTGTACCAGACCTGCAGTCGGATCCAGGCTGTACAGCTAATACTCGGACCGTCTGTTTGAAATAACAGCCAATATTTTGTCAAATGTATAAAAAACAAGTTTAACGCTACCAGCCCTTGGGGGGGGGGGATTAAAAAACAACAATTTTTTCCACTGTCGGCAATAAAGAGAATCCGCACAGTTCTGTAGAAATGACAGAGGCGCATGTGAAGCTAGAAATTTATTTCATTCAACATTGTGGGATAACACCATGCAAATTGGTTTGAAACGGTTTTAAGGCCGCTCCCCAGTGTAGAATGAAATCCATATCATTTTTTGAATATTCTTTTTAAAGTTTCTCATTTTAATGTGATTTAAAAATATTTTTAACCGTCAATGATTAGGCCGTTCCGCTAAATTTCACTACTGTTTCAGCCCTGTTATTACCATAAATCTTCATATATATTGCTATTTGAATTCGTAAAATCCATGTCATTTCCTCCCTACTTGGTATGAATGTACCAAATTTAGTATAGATGCAAAATTTCAAATATAAATTGTGGAGTCCCGCACTACTTTTTATCTCGCCTTACGAAGTAAAGGGGAGATATTGTGAGAGGGGGAAAGAGGATGTCGTCGTCGGTGTCGGTGTCTGTGTCCCCTGCCTGGAAATGAATGGGTTTTTGGTTTAGCAAGTTAAAAAAAAATCTAGAAAAATTAGAAAAAATATAAAAAAAATATAAAAAATATGGGGGTGGGTATGCCACCTGGGGGTACTACCCCTGGGGTACTCTAATGTTAAAATCCCTATGAATGAGTTTTGCGTTTAGCTGAAGTGCACATGTACATCTGTACTTGGAAAGTTTCTTGCAGTTGTCAGCTGTCATTGGATGATTATGAAACTTGGTATACATGTTTCTTATGATAAGAGGATGTACCTGTGCTATTTTTGAGAAGAAATATTAATTTTTCTCAAAATTATGGCAAATGAAGAGTTTTCTGTTTAGGTAAATTGTACATGTAGGCCTCTACATGTATACATATACATCTACATGGTAACTTTGCTCCAGTTGTCAGCTGTCATTGGATGATTATGAAACTTGGTACACATGTTTCTTATGATTAGAGGATGTACCTGTGCTATTTTTGACAAGAAATATTAATTTTTCTCCAAATTATGGTAAATGAAGAGTTTTCTGTTTAGGTAAATTGTACATATACATGTCCATGGTAAGTTTGCTCCAGTTGTCAGCTGTCATTGGATGATTATGAAACTTGGTACACATGTTTCTTATGATAAGAGGATGTACCTGTGCTATTTTTGAGAAGAAATATTAATTTTTCTCAAAATTATGGCAAATGAAGAGTTTTCTGTTTAGGTAAATTGTACATACAGGCCTCTACATGTATACATATACATCTACATGGTAACTTTGCTCCAGTTGTCAGCTGTCATTGGATCATTATGAAACTTGGTACACATGTTTCTTATGATTAGAGGATGTACCTGTGCTATTTTTGACAAGAAATATTAATTATGCCCCCCCTCTAACTAGAGGGGGGGCATATAGCGATCGCTCTGTCCGTCCGTCTGTCCGTCCGAATTTCTTGTCCGCGCGATATCTCGGTTAATAATTGATGGACAGGATTGAAACTTGCATGGAATGTGGCCAGTGGCTCCTAGTTGTGCAGCGTAGAGTTTTTTCCGAGTTCCGGTATCATTTTCAAGAGTTATGGCCCTTTTTCTGAAATCTCTGTGAATGGGACTTGTCCGGGCTGGATCTTGGTTAATATTGTATGAACAAGTATGAAATTTGCAGGACATGTGGTCAGTGCCCCACAGTTGTGCAGCGTAAAATTTCTCCCCGTTCCGCCTATATTTTCAAGAGTTATGGCCCTTTGTTCCTGAAATCTCTGTGAATTGGGACTTGTCCGGGCTGGATCTTGGTTAATATTGTATGGACAATTATGAAATTTGCAGGGTATGTGGTCAGTGCCCTGTAGTTGTGCAGCGTGAAGTTTCTTCGCGTTTCGCATATATTTTCAAGAGTTATGGCCCTTTGTTCATCAAGTCTTTGTGAATTGGGACTTGTCCAGGCTGGATCTCGGTTAATATTGTATGGACAAGTATGGAATTTGCAGGATATGTGGTGAGTGCCCTGTAGTTGTGCAGTGTGAAGTTTCTCCGCGTTTCGCGTATATTTCAAGAGTTATGGCCCTTTTGTTCTCGAAATCTTTGTGAATTGGGACTTGTCCAGGCTGGATCTCGGTTAATATTGTATGGACAATTATGGAATTTGCATGATATGTGGTCAGTACCCCATAGTTGTGCAGCGTGAAGTTTCTCTGCTTTCAGTTATATTTTATGGCCTATGGCCTTTTGTTATGGCCTTTTGTTCATCAAACCTAAATGATTGGGATATATTTATTTGTCCAAAGCACATTCCAAAATAGATCATATAGGTCCTGAAGTATGAAATTGCCCCAAAAAGAGTGAATTGGATGCAAAATTCAAAGTTCACGATCACTTCATAATTTCACCACAATATACTCCCAAGGAATGTAGGTCTCATAACCAGGTCACATTTTTGAATTTGGCGAAAGTCCCGGGTGGAATATGTAGATGTACATGTATTATGCGAGGCATGCCGAAAAAAGTGACTGAAACAGAATTTTTATAATTAGCCAAATTAGGCCTCCACAGACCACTACAAAACAGAACAATGGTGGAGCAGTGTCGGATTAAAGCGGAAGGGGGGCATACAATTGAGCAATCTCTGATTGCTTCCTTGCTACGTTTTTCTCCAAATTATGGCAAATGAAGAGTTTTCTGTTTAGGTAAATTGTACATGTAGGCCTCTACATGTATACATATACATGTACATGATAAGTTTGCTGCAGTTGTCAGCTCTCATTGGATAATTACGAAACTTGGTACACATGTTTCTTATGATTAAAAGATGTACCTGTGATACCATCCATACCATCACTACCATCCATACCATCACTACCATTCCTACCATCACTACCATCCATACCATCACTACCATCCATACCATTCCTACCATCACTACCATCCATACCATCACTACCATCCATATACCATCCATACCATCACTACCATCCATACCATAACTACCATTCCTACCATCACTACCATCCATACCATCACTACCATCCATACCATCACTACCATCCATACCATCGCTACCATTCCTACCATCACTACCATCCATACCATCACTACCATCCATGCCATCACTACCATCCATACCATCATTACCATTCCTACCATCCATACCATCACTACCATCCATACCATCACTACCATCCATACCATCACTACCATCCATACCATTCCTACCATCACTACCATCCATACCATCACTACCATCCATACCATCCATACCATCACTACCATTCATACCATTCCTACCATCCATACCATCACTACCATCCATACCATCACTACTATCCATACCATCACTACCATTCATACCATTTCTACCATCCATACCATCACTACCATCCATACCATTCCTACCATCACTACCATCCATACCATCACTACCAGTCCCACCATCCATGCCATCACTACCATCCATACCATTCCTACCATCACTACCATCACTACCATCCATACCATTCCTACCATCACTACCATCCATACCATCACTACTATCACTACCATCCATACCATCACTACCATCCATACCATAACTACCATTCCTACCATCACTACCATCCATACCATCACTACCATCCATGCCATCACTACCATCCATACCATCACTACCATCCATACCAT